>VUJU01000678.1:0-48197 GCA_009835225.1 Aphis craccivora | reverse complement strand
AAAAAAAAAAAAAAAAAAAAAAAAAAGCATCTGGCGATTGAAAATCGTACAATTTTTTTACTGATTTTTCCTTTATGTTAATTTTAAAGTGAATACAATATTATGTATAGGTAGTAAGGTACCTCGCGGTAACGTATTCGCCCGTGCGCCATTTCGATTCCAATGGAAAATGTGAACTTTGATCACATACGAGATTATTCTGTAATCCGACAGCTGTCAATGGCCGCTTGACCGATCATCTCATAGCTTTTATATGGTACCTATACACAAACGACTCGTAAACGGTTACATCGTGGATTACAGCATGTATACTGCTAATCGGAATTGAATTTAGTCAGAAAATGGGGTGCGTATATTATACGCTGCGTGTTCACGCTAAGAGGTGCTAGCAAAATATATTTCAACTCTTGGCTGGATGACTTTTGATTGAAATAGGACTTTGGGGAGATGAAAACAAAAACTAAAATACGCGTGTTGAAAAAATATAAAATATTAGACTATTCTGACGACACGACTGTTATATATATATTTTTTTTAAATAGTAAACGTACATGGTGTTTTTTACAGATAAGCACAGATAGATTATGTTTTTAATGTTTTATTTTAAATAGTATTTTTATAATTACAAAAATACGTTCAAATATATAAATTATCTGTTTTTAACAAAATTTTAACCACATTCATTTCATATCCACAATATCGTAAAATTACTATATATATTTTTATCGAATACCTAAGTAAACATTAATATGTGCTTATAAATTACCAAAATCTAAATAGGTACACGAATTTGTATGATGAATTTGTGAATTTATGATTTTCATTAAGTAGGTAAGTACCTTAAATTATGTTTAATATTATCTCGCAAATACAAACAAGTAATGTTTGAGTAAATTACAAAAGTACGGAAATGTTAAAAACAGATTTTTAGATAATTCTATAACTTACTAATTAAAATATAAAATATTAAGTACCTACGTTAAACACTAAAACATATTGCACTTGTGAGAGACAAAAAGGCTGACAATATTTTAAATTTCTCTATATAAGTGATGGGTAGGTATTTCATTACTCCCTTTCGCTTGTCAAAAATCCCATTTTAATGCAAGATCATACTGCAACTAACTGAAATATTTTGCGATACCTCTTAATGTTAACGTACTATAAAATATTTTATACTTATCATAATATGGTACTTAATACGAGTAAACACTTTATTGACATCAGAAACTATTTACGTTGGTCCGATATCCGATGTCATGGAGATAAAAATATATAACGAAAAAAACATTGTAGTAATTGGACGATTTAGTTGTACAAAGAGTAGGGCATATATTTGGGAAAAATAATTTCACGGAATAATCTATTTTATCAGAAAATTTAATTTTTTTTTTTTTGAACACAATATACCTACGACGGTAATAATGTTTTGATGAACATATTTATTGCGATATTATCACGTTTCATGGCCTATTCACTTGTAACGTACAAATTGTAGTGTTGAACTATATATTAAAAGTTCATATAGATATCTATTGTATTGAGTGTTGAAGAATCTTTTGGAACATACGAATTACTTACGCGAGTTGAAGACAAATAGCTAAGATACAAAACTTTATTTAAGAAATTTTCTCATTGTAATTTTTAGTATCGCTCGTCTTGTAGTACATCTGCGGAGTAATCGGACGGAATTACGAAATCTTTTATCGCAGTTTATTAACGGTCACTCAGTCTGTTTAAATTGAAAAGATCCGTCGACTTGTCATAAAATCCAAAAAGGTACCACATAATAAGTCCGTACTCGCATTCCTCTTCATAAAATATTTATTTCCTAAGTCATGATCACATTACTTCATTATAAGTAATTATACATCACGCCCCCTATCGATATCGGTTGATAACAAAGATTATCATCCCCATTCACCATATTTTATCCTTATCTTTTTGTACGATTTTTACTTATCGACAAATCTGGCTATAAAGTTATGCTTCCTCATTGACGCTCTCCACCCCTCGACATTTTTTTCACGTTCACCACTGGTCAAACAGCGACATAAATGCGACCAAACACATTTTTCACAAAAAAAAATCGTTTCGACTAAGGCAATTCTTATTTTCATCGACATTCGTCACATATTATATTATAGCCAATTATAATAATACAATTTTTATCTAACTAAAACTATTTTCATTAACTTTTGTTACAAAATTATTGTTGCATGTCTATAATAAAACCACGTGTCACGTCGTTCACGAACAATCTTATAATTTATTCGTTTTTATTTTATTCGGATTTTTTTCTAGTTTGAGACATGTCGTCTCGAAGGCATCTACACCCTACAGCCGCAAAACAAACTAAAACTAAAACGTATAGTACACTCGTAGGTACACATCTATCCTCGACCTCGGCGTAATTAATATAATGACTGTTTACCTGCAGTGTATAATATTGTAATACGTACGTAATGATATGCTATATAACCGTATATTATTATATTATTGTTTGTACATGAAAAAAATAAAAACGAAAAACGCCGTCGCCGTAGAAATAAAATAATAATATACATTAGAAATTTACAGAATCGTGTTGTCGTGAGGTATAGGTACACGTCCTACACATTGCACATATTATAATTTGATATTATGTCGGATACTCGGCTTTAATCGAACTTTAAATTCCACACGATAATAATGTGATAATTATTATTGTCCGAACTTAATATACATATATAATGATCTGTCTATCTACAACTACCGTTGTGTGTGCAGATGATGTGGGAGGTAGCAGTAAGGTTTTTTTCTGATACATAACATTACATTATAATTACATATAGGTGCGATAAAATTATAAGATAGTGGCGCATATTATTACTGTTAGTAGAAATTCCACTTGAGCCAGCAAAAAAAAAAAAAAAAAACACAATATTAAGATCTTACAATTTTAAAAATCGTATTTACTACGATTCATGTATATACGAGTAGAATAGTAGTTATAAGAATTTTAGTTCCATTTCATAAATTTTTTTCAAAGATATTTATTACTTTTAAAAATGTGCTATTTGATAGAAAACGAAAACCTTTCATTTACCGGTAGAATACTGACTAAATGTGAACAATTTAAAGTTTAAACAATGCAATATTACAATTAGAAATTTGGTACCTACATTGACACAGTGGCGCAATCGTCACATTTATCGTTTTTAGTCTAATCAATTAATGTGATGTGCATGCATACTAATACAATAAATTGTATATTATACCTATTTAAATTTAATTACAACATTGAAAATTGCTTATACATTCGATAGCGTGTTTGAGAATAAATGTTAATGGAAAATGAAAATCTATCTCACTTAGAATGTAATATGGTTACCCGTATACAATTATCGTATCTATCGTTGATATATTCCAAATCAACTCATTATTTCGAAATCACATGATATAGTACTCAGTATACACGAATCAACTGAACGTAGGTAGGTATATGACAATGACATTGATTATCGGCTCGTTTTTCTCACTCAGTTTTATAAATTAGTTAAATTAAAATTTTTTTTATTAAATTAATTCGAAAAAGGATTAATTGTTCACTGCACATTTTACACTGATGAAGATAACTGAATGTTTCTTTTAACCTTGACTGCAATTACCAGTAATTACTTAAGTAGGAGTATATAGACGGGTTATATAAATGTATACCTCTAATGTTACCCCTCTCCCAGAAAGTTTAGTCTGTCTTTAAAATTTATAATATAATCAAATTTCTATTATAATAAAAACTAAAATATTATATTAATTTATCTATAGTTCGGCACAGCAAAAAAAAAAACAAACAAAAATAGTACATTATAATATATTATATACTAATTTGTAATGAATGCAAAAAAATTTTTTCAGAAACTATAGACTGTTTAAAATAGAAATTTACTATTTATTTTTTTTACTTTATTAACTCATATATTATATTATATTATTATGTTCGGTAATATGTTTGGAGAAAGATGTAGGAGTTAGTTGAAGTTTTTAAAATGTTAATCATGTGTAAAAATGTAAATTTAGAATTTATACTTTTCGAATAGAAAGAGTAATAAAAAGAGGTTGTTGTGAGATATTTTCAAAAATTTTATCAAATTTATAGCGACTGAATTTATAATTAAATATATTATATGAAACAATGATAATATAATAGCGCATTTCTAGTATTTTTCGAAACTATTTCGTAAGGATGCAATGCATTTATATTGAGTTTTATTACTATACCTAAGTGTATAATATAAAGATATTACATTTTAGAAATTAATTTTTAGTTTTAAATACTTACAATAAAATATTAGTTATTTGTTTATTGGACGCATAACAATTTGAAATATTTTTCAATTAAATTAAGAAATATAATATATTCCATTAGTTTTTTGTTCTTTATTATCATTCAACATAAAAATGTTTCTTAAATAAACTTTATTCTTCAATTATCTAATCATTAATTAACATTTGTAAGCATAAACAATCATAAACAATAAACAATAATATTATTGTGATATTTTAATTCCTTCCAGTAATAACATCACTAAATATATTTTATATAATATTTAATTATACTATATTACACGTCATAGTCGAGATCGTTACATCGTTACATCGGAATGAAATTTTTGATACAAATTTGATTTATACTCAAACAAATAGACTAAAAAAATATAATTCTAGAAAAACCTGTGGTGATTAATTTTTTTTTATTATTATTAAGGTTACAGTTATTGTCACCACAAATTTCAGCTCACCAGGTGCGTCAAGCTTTTGGTGTCAGTTTTTAAGCCGCCCATATAGTTGGGTGGAGGCAACTGGCGCAAATATTTCTAAACTGAGTGGTACTCTTAGTAGTCATTTTAAATAATCAAAAATTAAATTCATAGTTCGTAAGGGACCCGGGTCCGTTAATTCAATTTATGAATGGGGTCGGTGCGACTAATTTGAGGTCACTCGTCGAGCCACTCGTCTGAAGTGAACGCGGCGACGTCGGTAGTTTTTTTTTTCATTTATTATTCAAGTACGTACTTATAATGTTTGGAATGGCAGTCCGTCAAGCGCTATACTATAATAACATATATAATCGGAAAAATGTATATACGCATTAATCGTCCCATTGGGGCTGTTTAAACAGTTATTTGATTGTCCCAATCAATTGAACTTTGATCGTGAACTGCATTCGTGTTTCGTTCTCAAATCATCGGCTTATATCATAGTACATATTCTATTTTGTTTTGTTTTTTCTTTCGAAAATTCAATCTAGTTCATAAGTTTATTAAAACATTGATTTCATACTCATATTTACGTATATTTGAAATATCACATTTTTTTTATTTTTAACACATTTTAATAATAAATCGTATTTAATTATTTAAATGAATACAGAAATTACTTCTGTATTGTTACCTTGTACAGTTCATAAACACGAGCTTTCTATCTACGCAAAGTTGCTGATGGATCTAGAATGCAAGTGTGCGTTTAAACTACGATATACACCCTATTAACTTGGTTTAACCTACACGAAATTATAATTACTTACCTAGGCACATACATATACCTATACACGATGTGCGCGCGGTGTTCGGGGATCCACGCGAGATTAATTATGCGACTTCGCGTAGTACCTATACCTATATATAGTTTAAAACAGTTGAATCATTTTAGTTGTTGTTATTAAACTTTTTACCTCTGGACGAAACCACACGCACGGTTCGGCGAGAGCTGCACACACCCGCCTGCGAGTATTTCATATTATTTAACATTTTCTGATAGCTGCAGTTCGACTCTGCAGCGGGTTGTAATTTACAACAACATTACGATGTGCGATATCGTCCGAACGCGCGGCTCTCTCTCGCTCATCTGCCATCGACGAACGTAATAATAACGAAATCGTGTTAAAACAATATTACGTCGTACGCGGTGCCGTATTCGTGTGCGTCGATCGTTGTGCAGACACGTTGTAATGGGTTTACGTTGACGGACAAAACCGTCGCGCCGCGTCGTCGCCGTCATAATAATAATGTATAATATAATATAATATTATATTATTATTATTATAAAATATCGACGCGTTTGATTGGTTTGCAGCTGTGCGTGACTGTCATCGCTGCGACGACGGTGGCTTAAACTTGTCATGCTCACGCGATTATTATTACTATTATTTAATAATATTGCCGTTCGGGACAATATGATATTAGGTAGGTACCTACCTATACGCGTTCAATGATATTATGATGTACTGTTTATATTATTAATATCCGTGCAAAATGCGAACGCTGCTGTGAATGGTGGCGACGACCACGACCATCATGACGACGACGTCGGGCGGTGTGATGAGAATATACGCGATAACGATGTGTACGCGTATGACTATACGGTTTTTGTGTGTTTTTTTTTTCTCCGGCGTAGTCCCTGTAAGATTGGTCCCGAGACGACGGAATCGGTTCCCGGTTAGAACGTACAATGAAATACGGCCATTTAAATATACATAATTATACATAGCTTATATATTATATTATTTACATTATCATTTAACAATCTGATTTAAAATTATTGTTTTTCAATAATATTATGAGTATACGAGTACTTTGTTTAATGAAATGAATGACCCACCCGATATTGATTTAAAAATAAATATTTTACCGAATGACGGTATTTATATGTATATTATACTGTTCTATAAACTTTTGAGGTAACTCAACTTAACGCGGGGGTTGGACGAAAGTAATTCACAAAAAGGTAAATTGGACGCAAGTAGCTTTTTCCCCTCGAGGAGGTTCTCGAGTATTCCGCAACTGCTTCTGAGATTTTGTTTACAAAATATTATTAGTCTTCCGTGAAAATCGATTCCAAGTATACCGCTGTAGAGCGGATCTAAATTTTAAACAAACAATCAAGTTAACTTGCCGAGTTTATATTATTATACAAATTAATATCAAATGTCCGGTTACTAGTTTTTCTACCGCCCATAATGTTAAAATCATCAATCACCATTGTCAACTTTACACTCATCAAAAGAAATCCTTTTTTTTCCTCTCTCGAAAATCTCCGCTCGACGAATCCATCATCACTTTACAACGCATATTACAAAAATTTGATGGTCTTGAAGGCAAGTGGAATTTAAAAACCGCCGCGTTTACCTTCGTATACTATATGAAACACAATATTTTTCACTGATTCGACTGGTGCTACATACTATCACGACGCGCACGATAATTCTTCTGTTCTGCTGCAGCCTGCAGCGAAGACGTATTGTGACGAGATGATCGGTTTTTTCCGTGTTTTTGTTTTTTTCTGAAGATAATTGTACACGCGTGTTATACTGTTCCGTTCGAAAAACATTTACAAGTCAAATTAAATGATTTCATAAACAGTAGATACGTATTATTATGTTATGGAAATCAATAATAATTGAATAATACGACAATACTGTCGTTTTAAAAATATGTTATAAAATATATGCTAAAATAGTTTTTGTTTGATTTATAGCATTAGAAAAATGTCTTCAATATAAGTGGTTTTATATTTTCTTCTGCATTATTCCTCGCATTCAAAGGAAAACTACAGAGGAAATCGCTACCTTTTCATAGTATTATTCAGACACGATTTCGATTTCGATCGATTGTGGGTGGAAGAATGGTTGGTAAAAAGTGAAACAATAGAAATTGGTATCGTCAAACATTCGAAAAAGTTTTACAGTGTACAAACAGAATCTTTTATCGTATCTTAAAATCAAAATTATACATCCAACGGTCACGTATAATTACAATTTTAAAACAGTAGGTACCTATATATTATTTAGTTATGCATACACATCGTCCTCGTATAATTTATTGGTGTTTGATGCGAAGTCGGGTGTGATTAGTCCTCGGGGGCCAAATTATTATTAATCATACCTGTTAATGTAGGTACATAGTCCGGCGACGCCACTAAACATATAATTTAACATTTACATACGACTGGTAGTTGATGATTTGAAGATACGTAGGTATTAAATTCTGAACGGAACGATGACTGCATTGGTAGATATGCATTTTTCTTTTATACATATAACATTATTTTTGCTAAAATATCTTCAACTCTAAAGGCGGTTTTTAGGTAGAAAATTGGACTGAAGCTTTTGGTAAAGTCAACAATGTTAAGTAAAAGGTTCCCTGCATTTTTCAAAATGATTGAGGAAAAATTATAATAAATTACGAAAAACGACCCAACACATAATTGACATTTTTAACAGATATTTATAGTACCATAATATTTTAAACATGATCAATTTTCATAGTATTTTGAAATATTTATAGACATTCTATAATTTATAATATTTTCGATTATATTATCTTATACTTGGAAGTGTAATATAGTATTTCTCAAAGTTGTTTCACGACAAACTGAAAATTTCGAAACTAAACATTCAAATGAAAAATAACGATTTTATTTATTCTCGTGTTATTCAAACATTATTATTCGCAGAAACTTGGAACTTTTTGCAATTCTGTAGATTATTTAATATAAACAATTTAATTTTCAACGGAGATGTTTAGATTAATTTTAAGCCTTTTATTATACTACGAACCTTTTTATACTGTTCTACGATTTGGCGATATCGACTTAAAAGTTAATAATAGCTTCGCAGTAATTTTACATAAAATAATTTTTAATATTAATATTGTTATAAGATTATTGTTTTTAGCAAAAGTTAGTTCAATCTACCGTATTAGCGTTTGCAATATAAATATAGGTACCTACCTCGTATAATTAAATATTCTCAGAATTAAATATAGACTACTGTTGATTTTGCTTCACCCTGCAGCACACGCCCATAGTTTACCGTACTCCGGACAATTAATATATTACGCCGTGCCGAGTTCGATAAGGTTAGCAATCAATAAGCTAAAACCGATATTTTCGGGTGGGAGGTGGAGTTCTTTTACTATTTTTTTTTTTAACCCTTATTAATTATTATGTTTTTGAAATACACTATCAACGTTCATATTGTTATATTGTGTTTAACATATTTATACATACATAGTATATGAAACTGTACGTGCCAATTTAAACATTAAATAGATACACCGGCCGTGTAGCTACAGATAACGCGTTTAGGTATCTCTAATACAACATGATAAAATGTGGAAGCATGCACCATTAGAGTAGTATACCATTTAAATTTATTATCATCGGTTGTATTACAACATTACACATATAGATATTTACGATTATTTTTCAAACCGTGCGGTACGTCACGTGTACAATAATAACGATAATATCGTCTGGAATATTATATAATATTATATATTATTGCTGGATATGAGAGTGCACTCAGCACAGAGGACGACCGGATAGTTATAGTCAGCGTTTGCTCTGGACGTGGTAGACTATATGGTCCGGAGATTTTAAAGTAGCGATAAGTGACCACCGCAGAAAACGGCAATAGGGCGGTAAGGGCATTATATAAGTTTATTATTATCAGCGTTAGACTTCTAGTGACGGGGGAGCTGAGTACTTACTAACCTTTTTCAGAAATTTTAGTGTGTCTCGACTTTTTTTTTTTTTTCAATAGAATACGTAGGACGTTGTGCTGTTTCCGTCATTTACGGGCTTTATAACGGCATCCCTTAGATCCTTATAAAACAATATTTCAATGACGCCCTACCCGTTTGTTCGTTTATTCAATAAGTTAAATGAATATTTTATGTGATATTTATAAGTAGTAAAAACATGTCAAAAACGTCTAAACGACGATTAATGCATGACTTTCCTACCAAATCACCTATACATCTATTATAAGTAGGTATACTTTTCAGTTGTATATCGGAATGGCGTGCAGTAGATACAAAACATTAAATTAACTAAGAATATTAAAATATTTTAACAAACTTACGTGGGTGTATTTGACAATATTTTGACGTGCCAATTCAAAAACTACGCACGAGCCTATAATGGCATACACGGTTGGACACGCACCCCGAATACAAATGTAACCAACGTGGGGTTGGTAGTTGAGCCGAATTTTCAGAGATATTCCCATAATTATTATACAGTTGTGCGTGTGGACGGGTGGAAGGAGAGTTATTGTGAACCGAAATGATTCAAATTGTGAAAATGTGACTTTTTAGGTTTCGGTACACATTTATAAAGCACACTCGTAGTACACCTTTTTGATCTCGGTTCGAATTCGGAGAAAATCGCATAAACATAATATTATTATTATTATGCGTAGGTATAGGTGAGTAATATACGTATATATTATTTTGATGCAAATCACGAGCTGCCTCATTTCCATATCATACACCAACGCGATCGTCGACGTGCGCAAACAGATGACAATAATAATAATAATAGTAATCATAATACGTAGCTTTCTCAATATTCTCGCTGTGGTAATGACAACGGACGTATATAATATCGTGTCGCATCCACACATGCTGTAGCAATATCGTTCGCATAAAGTCCTTCCACGCATGTACCTTTGTTCGTGTACGTATTATAGGTACCTATGTTTAGTTTGAAGGAATAACGTCATAGTAAAATAAGTCGAAAAACGATGAAAAAAATAATATTTCCACGTAGGTGGAAAACGACACCAAATTATATTAGAAAAGTTTTGATTATAATCGTAATGTTATGACATCGGTTGTGACTGTGATTATGAATTTCACGATCTAGTGTTTTGCCCCCCCCCACCACAAATGATGGACATACGCTTTCAGTGCATGAAAAGGTTTTTAGTCGCACTAAAAAAAATTGATAATTCCATCGTAAAAATCCTTGTGAATAAAAAATCTACATCGCGTTTAAAAAAATAAAGTATAATACAATTCGTACACATACCTATATAATATATACGCCATTTTTTATTTCGTGTTTTATATAAAATTCAGATTACTGAGATGAGACTATAAAATCAGTGGAATACCGGAAAAGGGTAATTTGTGCTCGTGCGATATAATGTGTAGTAAAAATAATCGAATCAGATTTTGAGCGACGAAATCGGTTGAACGAGAGGCATGTCTGGAAAGTTAGTAAACAAATCCTAACCCGACGATCATAAAAATAACAATAACCGATAACTGTCATCGTTGTTGGTAGTCGGTACAGGTACCTATAAGTACTGTTATTATAATAATAACACGTATTATATTATTATGAAAATATTAACCGCTTGATTTCTACGTTGAGACAAAGAAAGTTTTTCATTTAAGTTTGAATCGTTGCAGCATTTTGTCACGCGGGTACGCCATATTGGTATACGTACAATTTTTTTTTTTTTAAGATTTGCAAACTTTTTAGACACGCTCAACGTTGTATAATAATAATATGCTGTAACATATAATATTTATATTTTGAGATTCGTCATAGTAATGAAATAATATATAATTATTATGTATATGGTGTACAAGAATAATGGCGATTAAAAACTGCATACCGTGACTCCACGTTTGTATAGCATACAGCTGAGGCCACACGTTTAAATTTAGAACCAGTAGGATCCAACTTTAATATAATATTTATATATGTATTTAGTACTATTTTTTTTGTATCTGTGTTACAATTATATAGGATGATTCATCAAGCATACCACCCCCTCCCACGCCATTTATCCATAAATATGCATTTGTTTAAATTCTGATTGTCCAAAATGTTGTCGATTATACTCTTTAAGACGCCTTTATTTTCAAATATTAAAAGATTAATTATTATACAATTTATTATTCGTGTAGTTTCATCATGGGCCCCATATATTGTTCAAACATATCATTGTCATTTACTATGATCCTTAAAACTTGACGTTTAATAACGCAAAAAGTAGTCTTTAGAAATTAAATTTAAATACTCGAGAGTGTTGATAATATAATTTTTGTGTAACTAAAAATTTCAAAAATCGATAAATGATAAATATTGAATTAAAAAAATAATTTTAAGGATAAGTATACTCGATAAATCGGGAAATAAAACTACAAAACACTGCCCATTGCGCAAAGTATATTGCGTGAGAGCGGCGAAGCGGTTTTTGGGTTGTTTGGATTGAATGTGTTTTAACCTAACTCAATCTTTCAGTGAACATAGTAATTTATTATAACGTGTAGCAACACTATACAGTTGTAGCGTGTGCATAACTTTGCACTTAGATTTTGATCAGTTGAAATCTATTAAAATTGCAGTTACAAGTTGACCGCTGCTTAGAATGTGTCGGTACCGGCGAGTTCAGCGACATGTGAGTAGAGCTTTTGTGACACGCGCCGTTTAAAAAACCGGCCAAGGACCAGCACCCATATAATAACGCAGTATACACACAGTTTTAAACACATGATGAATTAACGAACAAAATATTCGGTGCGACAATTTAAAATCAAACATAATATGTTATTACGTGCATATTATGCTGGCTTACAAAAATACACTTACTTGTGACTTTTTCCAAATTAGAAAAGGTACTTTTTTACATATTATACATGTGTTTAACATGAATTTGAAGTACGTTCAGAGAATAAGTTTTTAAATATTAATTAAATTTAAAATTACTAAAAACCACAGTTTATTTTTATATATAGTTATGTGCACAATATAATATTATGTTCCCACTAAATTAAAAATAATAACTGTCTAATAAATGTTACTAATGTTTTGTTTTTCATTAACCTTTAAATACGTCTTGTTTGAACATTATTTCTAAATTTTGTTTTGAAAGTATTTCGACAAGTGACAGTTTAATCATGTCTGCACAAAATAATTAAAAAACTTATGTTTATTGAACAGTTAGTAATAATAATAATAATAATATAAAATGTATACATTATGCATGTATATTTTAATTAGTGCATTTTGGAACGGCGTTTGGATTTTGTGAACTTATCATCTCTATACTGTATACTATATAAGTTTTATAGGTGCGTTTTACCCGTAACACGGAGAGAAGGGTTTTAGGGTTGATAAGAAGATGGTTGGCGATAAAAGGAAGTTTGTATGCGGATATTATAAGCCCGGTGATATGATGTTGCCTATACACCCCGGAAGTAAACTATACACATAGTTGTACATTGTAATAGTTGAACAACTACTGAATACTTTTATCATTTACGAGCACGATGGCGCCGACCTATATAACTAGAGAATGGACCGATATCACTTTTTATTCTACTGATACACGATATTCTAATGTAAATATTACGCTATACATTATCATGGCGTATAACACCGATAACCAATATCTTAAAAAACGAACACTTTTAGTGGAAACCATATTATATGAACCATGACCTATAGATAAATATGTGATAACAACTATATACCAAGTCATTAGCCTTATCAATAAAAAATTTGTATACATATAGTATATACAACGATAAATTGTAATAAAAAATGTATATTAATGGTGTTTACAGGGTGATTGGTGATACACTAAGCATTTTTATCCCTTTATTTTTACTAATAATACTGCTATCAAATATTTTATTTTTGAAAAATATAAATACACTTATGAAGGCCACATTATTTTCGATTCGTTGAAACTTTTTTTACCACTTCAGGAGTGTTCTGTGGATTTACACAATACTGTTATTTAATTGAACACTTTTCCCTCTTTTCAACTGTAAACTATATGAAGTAAATCATATTTATAAAAACTTTTAACGTATCATAATTAAAATTCGAATGAGTAGTTTTAAGCTATTTATTTTTGTATACTAAGGATAATAAAGTCCATGTTAATGGACTATAATTGGCACGATAAAGGGTTATGCGATTTGAACACTTTAGTTACTAATATTAATAAATTATGAACATTTATAACATGTGAAAATGGTCCAAGTATAATATAAATACTCGTGAGTACTAGATCTAAAATCATATATATATTTTAAATTTTTATAAAATCATTTTTAAGGACTATTATCCTTTGTATAAACAAATTTTAATAAGGTTCGTCATAAAAAAAATATATATATATCTATATAATAATAATAAATACATTAAACAATGTACAATAAAAAATAAGTGCTTTCATTTTAAAAGCAGAAGTTTAGGTATATCGTCATAGGCGTAGTTAGCGGGGGTCTTGGGGGGGCTTAGCCCCCCAGTTTGAATCATAGCCTCCCAAAAACTCATAAATGTCTCTTCCTGGAAGGGATAAAGCCCCCCCAACAAATTTGACCACCCTACGCCTATGTATATCGTCTTATAGAATATTCTTTAACTAGGTAATAAAAATAAACTTTAAGAATTTTAAAATATTGTCCATCTTTTTGAAATTTCTAAAAAGAAGAATTAAAAATTTGAATAAATGAATTATTAAATGAAAAATAAGGATGAATATGCATAGTGAATCACACAGTGTATTAGATTTTTTGTTAATTTTAAACTATATAATACTATATATACAATATATATATTGTATTGTATATCATATAAAAGTGTTAGTTTATTGTTAACGAAATCATGATCACTGCAACCATAATCAATTTCCAAGCACATCAAAAATGCAATCGATCCTTTAAACAAACCCGGAAGCTATCAATCCTGAGCCAGTAGTGATGAAGAAGGACATTATATATAGACTTCGTCTTATATATAGTTCTCTTTAGCTTTTTACCAAAGTTATTTTTCCTTAGATAAATTTCTTCGGTTATATTCTTTTTTACAATTGATTAATCGTTGTTCTCCTAAAACGTACCTACTCTACAATTATCATTATATATTTTTTTTTACCGGCCGACAATCGCGAAATTAGTATTCTATATAGTTTTCTTCCTACACCACACAATTATCGTTAAAGTTTATTATTTGGGTGTGTTTTTTTTTTCTGACCGATTCAAATAGATAAAAATCGTAAATCCTAACACGAACGTCCACCCCTCTTCCACCACATTATCCACCTGAACGCACCCTCTCCCAGTGCACACGATGACCCGCCCTACACCCCCTACTAGGCGCTAACCCTTTGAATAATTGTATTTAATCAGTAATCTAACTTTTAAACTATATACACTGCTAATGTTGCCATGGTTATAGACAGCGATACTGTCTGCCAACGTACTGGCGCCATCAATTCGTTTCCCCTATACCGCCACCGTCGCCTTTTTCAAGAGAGACCACTCCCCAAGAACAACAGGCATGCGACGACCTTTTGTACTCGTTTTTAACAATCACGTCTAATAAATTGTATATCTTTATTTGGTTTCGTAAATGGAAAAGGGAAAAAAAAACGGAATGAGAAAACTTTGTTAACGCGAAATGCCCGCAGTGCATGCGACCCACGAGAATTTCTAAAGTGCATTTTCGTATATTATTCGTTTACACTAAAGTCCTGAAGGTCCGTTTTGTCTCCCCAACACTCGTTCTCTAAATATCGACTCGAGTCTTGTACGAATTATTACAGTAGAACAGGAAAAACGATAATTACTTAAAATAAAATACAACAGTCAACAATATATAATACTATTATTTTCCATTTCGAAGATTTGGTCGCTTCTGAGCTATTAAATAAACACATATTTGTATTGTATATAGTGGATTTGTATTGTTTGTATAGTATGTGTAATGATTGGTGAGCTGAAATTATTCACTATAATCATTCATATTATCCTTTATTTTAGAAAAAAAATTTATATATTCACTAAATAATTCACACTAGAAATAGGGCAAAATTAATTTTAAAAACAGCATAAAAAGTTTAAAAAAAATTGAAAATTGTGTTCCGATGTGAAGAATTTAAATAAATGCATTAGCAAATGAAAAATTGGAATGAGCACACGCTTAATGAATCACTATATGTATAATAATGTTAACAACATACTCCTCAACGTAGTATGGCCCACGTGAAGGTTTATCAATAATTATAAAATTAAAATTTTATTAATCCATAGATCAACCATTATAATATTACATTGTTATGTATAATTTATGTATTTCACTGATAGTTTTTCGTTCTGTGACAATGCATTGTATGCATATATTAAATATTTCATATACAATAATGCAAAACGTAAAACACATTTATTGGAATTGCGCATTCACTGTGACCAACGATCGGGGTGAGCAGTCATAAGGCGGTTTTCCTGGTAAAAAATTATACTTGCTTCTGACAATTTTCAAATTTGACATGTTTTGTACCACCGCAGGACGGCAGAACTGCAATATTCGCGACGATAATAATATATGCACCGAAATAGGAACGCTGTCCAGTGACCGCATCAAAAAAAAAAAAAAAAGGCCGTTAATGATATATTATGCATACGATATAATAATATATATAGGTGCATTATATTATTATTGTCACACTCGATATACAATGTCGAGCGTTTTGCATTTTTCCGTCCCTGTCACCCTTCTCCTCCACAATCGCACGCCACTGTTGCAGTCGTACCGACGCCACGTTGCAGTTTGGTAGTCGTGCGACGGCGGCAGATGTGACTGCATCTCTATATAATTGAATTTATTATACGTCAAAGTTAAATCGCAATCCGAATAATTATTACTATACGATTGCACGCGGCACGCTCAGCTAATTTATTCGCTGTAATATGTACACGCGATTTGTTGAAATGGCGCAATATTATAAATTATAATATTATATCGCGGCATAAATACGTATCGCATACTCGCCGGTCATTATTTCACAAGTATATTATGGTAGTATAAGTTAGCGGCGTGAAATGCATGAACAATATAATATGCGCCGCGTATGGGCTCGAGGCCGAGCGGGGTGTCGAGAAATTCGTGAGGAATGACGTGAACATATATTATATGCGGTATTATAATATAATATATTACGGTGTGATTGAGAGTGACGGGCGACGAAACAAAATGAAAATAGAAAAAAAAAACGGAAGTGAGAATGTCGGGGCAGATATAATAGTTATTATTATTGTATAGTATACGCCGCACGAGTATGAAGATTTTTATGTGGGTAGAATTAATAACGAGTAGGTTAGGTAAATATATAATACGAGAGATGATGGTTTTTGGAATACCCGTGTACCAATAGCAGCTGTACGAATAGCGCCAGTGAAATGCGCTAAGAAAAATGTAGGTAATAGTATAAAAATATGAATAAGTAAATAACGTGTGGAATTGTAATTTCAACAAAGGTGGTGCACTGGTACAAAGTAGGGGTGGAAAGGTGGGCCGTGACATGTGAGTGTATAGCAAACGGAGATGATAAAATGTTGGAGAGGTCGATGGAATAAACATATACGTGCAGCGTACAGGCGGATGCGAAAATTTAGTGCGCAAATATATACAGTATAATATTCTAAACGTAATAAAAAAATAAATAATAATAACACATCCAATCTTACGCAGTTACATGACGTAGGTATATGTACGTTAAGATCAAAAATTTAATTTGCAAATCTATGCAAAGTAATCAAAATGCCTTTTGAGTTTTGAGAAGACGTTACGTCCTCTAATGTAATTTTAGTTAGGTTATAAAGTTATAATGTGATTTTTTTAGAGGAGAGATACGACCGACGTAATTTGAAGTAAGCAATATTTTAGAGATAACAGTTATGGAATTTTATTTTAAATTTCGACATGCGGTAGAACATATTTTCATGGCGATTAAATTATTTAAATTACTATGATAATTATTATTCCAATATTATCGTATACTATTATTATTATTAGTTACATTTAAATTTGAAATCTATTTATGTCAATTTAATTACCTATATAATATTATGGTTATTTTTTATTTAAATCAATATTATATTCAATTTTAGAAGAAAAAAAATTCACTTACAATTTTTCAATCGCATAATATAAAATAAAATTTTTATAGTCAACAAGAATTATTAAAATATGTATGTAACTATAATTCTGATATATTCAGTACTAAAAGTCTATGAATAATTAACATTATATTATGAATTTTTTCAAACATATTATAATATTACTTATGACAATTTTATTATGATTATTTGTGTTTGCTCGTTGTGAAATTATAATAATACTTATTATTCTGTATTTTATTATTTTAAGTATGGATGGTAACTAGGTTTAAAAATGAGCAACGTTGAGATGTAAATCATTTTATCATCTTTTTTATTTTGGCAAAATATTTACCTACTAATTATAATTTCTAACACAAGTGTACAAATAACTACGTTTTCGTATTTAATAACTCCCATTGGCTGTTAAAAATAGTAAGTTTTTTCAATGAAATATTTTTTTTTTGATTTTTGGTATTCAACTAGATTCGCGCGAAACGAAAATAGTATTATATTTTAACAAACGACATAGCTCAATATCTAATTAAATATTGTATGTGGATGTATTTAATATTTATCAATGATTAATGAAAATAACTTCTAATACAGTAGTACGGCATTGTGCCAAAATGTAATATAATTTTTTATAAAAGTAAAATTACTATACGTTTTAAAGTAAATAACCACGATTAGTTAACGTATTATTATGAAATATTGTTATATTTTATACTTCGGTAATTTTCAACTACAGCATTAATCTGCTTTAAATATGATTTTTTTTTTTTTTTGCCACAAAAATGAAATATTTCATAAAATGCATTCTATTTAAATCTCTGTATCGTTGTCGGACGTGACCTAGTTACGTATATATATATATATTACATTTGGGCATGGCAACACACGCCTTAAAAAAATAAAAGTTTACTGCGGCTAATGGGGTTGTAGCGTGAACTGAACTAAAAGGATTTTAAAAATTGTTCAAATAAAAAGACATTATTTAAATTAGTATTTAGTACGTCGCAGGTAGGTATATTATTATGTATAGTGCAGAAACAATAATTGTATTTTAATAATATATATATATCGCAGTACCTATTTAATAATATTATTACACTTAAAGTTTTTTTTCTCGATTTAACAATAGTTATATCGGTGGTAATGCCGCTGAAGACTAAGGTCACCGAGAGGATATATTATTATGTATTAGAGTACCTATCTATATAATATTAAATCGATTTTTTTTTTTTTTTGCTGTTGTCAAGTGAATGATTTTCATTTATAATATGGTTCCGTGTTCAACCACAGAAGAACTTCTAGAAAAAAAAAAAAAAATACCTATCGCGTCACCAGTGTTTGTCCCATTATGTTCCGTCTAGAACGCACTAAAACCGCAGTCTGCTGCAGTGGCGGCTGCGGCTGCTATTCGACGAATTCGATCGTCTCGGTTAACCGCCGGCGCCGCACTATTTTCGACGCAATTCGTTGGGAAAAAATAATAATAAAAAAAAAAAAAATAGAAAAACTTCGGTATTATTATGCGGCTAAATTTACACGTAAACAAAATAAACAAAAGAATAGAGACAGTGTATATAGGTATTATTCAGTATACATCACGGGAAAACGAGAAAACACTGCAAACGCCAGTCAGACCGAGTCAATTTTGTAATCGAATGTATACTGTCATAATTCCAGCGCCTGTATTTAAAATGCCAAAAAAACTATTTCTAAATAAAAACCAAAAATGCCTTTTTAACGTGATAAATACGCAAGCAATAGTATACAACGATGGTTTAACTTTCGGTATTCTTAACGGTTCATCTTATTAGACTGTCAATTATATGGGTAAACGGTACGTTATTGGAAATCAATGTGATCCTGATTTATATATTCTTCGACTAACTTATTAATATAGTTTGTTATTCGTCGTTATTTGTTTGTATCTCTGCAAGCCACTAAATCCGTTAACCGCTGCCCCGCTGGAAACAGACGAAAACGTTCCGTGCATTCGTCGTATTATACAGAACGATTGACATTAGGTACGGTTGGAAAAATATCTAAAAAACCACTTAAGCTAATATTATGAAAAAAAAAGAATGTCTATATTATATTAATAAAATAACCCGATAATGTTAAATAATCTGCATCAGACGACTTAGGTACTTGGAACGAATTATCCTAAAATACCCACCCAATAGCTAATGCAATTTGCGTTGAAATCTTGACTCAGTTTTACTATATTAATATTATTATTATTTATATATATTTTATACAATATGTACATTGTACAATGGTGATCGCCGTTTGGGCTAATAATATTATGTACTAATGTCTCTGTGGGTATTTCCGTTTTTCTCACGCACTGATCGTACAACGTACAATAACGCAATAGTCGTCCGGTGATTAATTAAGACGTATATATTTTCTGCCGGGTTCGAATCGCACAGCATCAGCGGCGGTTTCGCGGTCGCCGGTCGCGAACCACCGAGGTGGTCGATAACCGCGAGGGCAGCGAAAACGAAACAAACGAGATATAAATTGAACACCCGGCGGAGACTTTGCGGCTGGCAATTTAAAAAATTAAATAACCATTAGACGCAGTGTGTACAATTGAATAATAATAATAATAAAAAAAAAAAAACCAAAAGCTCCGGTTCGACGCGACGCGGCGGTGGAGGCGGAGACGGAAAGTAAACATATTTTATATTCATTCGTATAATGATTTTATACAAATATTTTCTTTTGTATTATCGCGATGAAGTTTTTCCTCTTTTTCATTGCGCAGCTGCAGCTAGAAATAATATTATATAGGCAATGACTTATTTTTGTTCTCACACAGTACAATAATGTCATCATCAACCACTGACTTCTTGTCATATACTAACAATTACCCAAAATAAACGTGGATCCAAATAGTCATATTTCATGTACTCTGAAATTTTAAATTTTAAATAATGAAAAGCATTGTAAAAGCGTATAATTATTTTACTTTAGTAAACGTGTGAAAAATGTTTTCTTTTAAAAAATTTCTTCTTTTAAAGCAGAATAATTTGTTGAGTGCCTTGATTATTTTGATCCTATTATGAAAAACGAATTTTGGCAAAGAACTTTATGAGTCAAAGTTTTCGTTTTTTGCTCATAGTGTGCTTATTCGGAGAACATTTTTTATGCCTGGTAATTGTGAATTAGATATACTTACCCATATAAATAATGTTTCGTAGGCAGCTATATGTTTGATTATAAACGGAAACCTTACTTGGTAATTGTTGCGTATAACGAGAACTTACACTAATATATTATATTTATAATAAAAAAAAAGTAGAAAAATATATTTTTTTTTAAATTGTACGCCGTTTGTATATTATGATAGGCTACTTTTTATTGAAAATCAAACGCCCTTATTTACCTCGGATAACTTCAGACTATTGGGGCTGTTTATTTAATTATAGTGTTTTGAAAGTCGTATAATATAGGTAATACACAATATAACTGTTTAATATACATTTTTATTTTCTGGTATTTGTTTGGATCGAACATTAAGAAGAACCAAATATTATTTCAAATACTCAAATTGGGCGAACCCGAAATATTTTTACCGCGAACTTAAATATGTATATTGCATTTTTTTAAACGTAAAAACAAAGTATAAACAAATTTCAAGCAGTCAAAATTCGACTATATATTTACGGAAAACAAACTAACAGTGGGGGGGGGGGAAAGGTAAAATAAATTACACATAATATTATAACTATACTCTATGACGTAAACGCATAAACGTGTTAATCCATTACAGAATTGCTTATAAAATATTTATACCTGATGCGATATCATCTGCAGGTAACTAAATAATAATAGATGACTAGGTAATTCCGTACGGGCTGTTTCAGAGAATGAAACAGATATAAATTGCAGGTCACTTGCGCTATAGCTCGCAAGCTGACAGTAACAATGATTTAAAATTTATAAGATCTCATGATAGATATTTTTTACTGCAGTTGTTATGATTATGAACTTTCCGTTGAAAATCATGACGTCCCTGCAACCGTACGAGCGTATACATATATTTATAGTTTTATATTGTGGTTATATCCGATCATTATTTTCATAAAAGTACCTAGTAGATTATAATTCTATAAAATTACATCTGCAAATCCGTCTAATCCAACTCCATCATACTCATTTCTATTCAATTGTTTTACTAAAACTCCGTCGAGTCAAGTGTTGTACTTGTTTTTACTTCCTCGAATATATTGTCTTAAGAAGCTTTTATTTTAATTGCTAAGCAGATAGTACGTCTCCTGGTATAATATATTGCTTAACCATAAATATATGTATGTAGATATTTCTGACTAAATATACATTTACATATTATACTATACATAAATGATAAATCGAACTTCTATACCAACTACCAAATTACATATTTCACACAACTATATTCATTTTCGAAGCTGAATAAAGCTCACGTAATGCCACGTCAGATCACTCTTAATATTCCGCTCGCACAAGCATGTTCAACATAATATTATACTAAAATATTCAATACACCCATTAATAGAAAATTATGGATATTTATGATTCCACGAACTCAGATAGGTAGCTATACTATTGTTTATTTACAGCAGTATGCTTTTTATTTTAGGAAACAGTCACACAGATGGTATTCAAAACAATAGTAAATTGAAAAATATTATATGAGCATAAGCTATGTATTGTGTTTGAATTAATATTCTTAAGATTTAAATACAGTTATCACAATCGTAATATAATGTTGTTATAATAAGAAAGATTTATTATAACAACATTATATTATGTATTATTGTTTGGAAAATGATAGTAAGTTTAAAGTTAATAATAATAATTTAACATTAATTTATTATTGCAAATTTCAACATGAATATAATAATACATATAATAGTATTTAATAGTATTAAAAGCCGCCCTACATTATAACTTGTTCCATTTTAACGAGTGAACCCACATGCGTTTCATCTAGGGCATATAAAACATAAGTAAGTACAAATAGTAAAATATTATTTATACGCATCTTGAAAGATTTTTTAAAAATAGTTTCGCACAAGGCTTGGACGCGCATCTTTATATAATACAGAAAGTGGTGATAAATCATTACACTCAAAAACGCAGATATCAACAGCTATTATATGTAAAAAAAAAAAATAAATAATAATAATAATAAACGGTTCGTGTAATATATTTTCTTATTTTGCGTCCATTCGCTCTTGTCACGTTTTATTTTTCATAAGACCACTGGAAAATTCTAAACATTAACAACCTTATTGATGAGTCTTCAGTTTTCATTCGTGCATTACATGACTTATTAAACTTATGAATTGCCTGGATATGTGTTATCGTCCAAAGAAATTCGAATAAAATTAATAAGAAAAAATTCAAAATTGTATTGAGAAACCTTGATCAAAAATAATTTATTTATTTTATTATAATATAATATGTTTCTATTTATGTATAATTTATTATTTATATTATACAGTTCAGTGCGTCATCGGTCAGCGTATCACAATTCCCCCCCCTCTTGACCACCCGATTCACGTCTATAACTGCAACGTTATCAAATTTTCTAGAGAAACGTTCTAAGCACAATATTATAATATTACTGCGTAAATTATGCACTGTATATTAAATGCCGATGGATGACGATTGCCATTATGACAAATTTTTTGTACAAATATAGGTATCAGTTTTGTTACTATAATCCTGATATTTTGTAGACCAACCGGGATCTTGAAATATGTATTTATAACCCGAACCGAACCTCTTTTAAAAAATATTAAAAGAATTATTAAATCTAGTTTAATTATACGTATGACCTGTCAATAAATATATAACGAAACAATATTGCATTCGTCCTAACAATAATTAAATATTTTTATTTCGATATTGATTATCGAATTGAGTGATTGAGTTAAATTTAATTTTTAAGCCGAACTGTTATATAGTTTGTTTCAATTCAAATAATAGAAATTTTCCAATCAAACCGAATATTCAAAACTTGGATCACTTTCGGTTTGAAGTCAAGAAGTATGCTATTATTTATTAAAACATATAGATTATAAGCAGGTATTTTGTGGTTTTATTTGACATAAAATACTTGTAAATATGACTGCAAATCAAATTGAAGAAACGTTTTGAATACGTACCTATAATATTACGAGTATGTTGCAGAACACGAAAAAATATATAATATACCCGCATAAAAATTAATTGTAAATTAGAGGTCTCGCTACATATTTTTTTCAAAATTGATTAACTGCACACTACGAGTATAATGTATTATATATACGAGGCGAGTAGTATGTGTACATCAATTTTCATACGCATAAGCCCTATAATCCGGTAAGCCTTTGCTGTGCCATTTGACCAATCAACCGTGTTTTTGATCTAATAAGACATAACAAGCGTAACGCATTACGCCATAACACGAAACAACGTTACAAACAATTAACATTATAACATATATTATTATTAGTTATAGGTATGCATTAAAGAATTAGGACGTCTTGTATTATAATATTATTATTATTACTATTACCTATATTATTATAGACAATATCCGCCGCGGTACTCACGATATTTTAGGATAAAATAAGTTTCATCGGCCTTTTTTATTTAGACGAATTAAAAGAAATTAAAAATATATATACATATAAGAAGAATTATGTGTATGAAATAATAGAACTCAAAGTGTTTTACAGGTGGTCCCGTGTGGCCGTGCCATTGCTGTTGCTTGTTATTGCGTGCTAACAAAATCCTATAGAAATTTTTTAAAAACACTTTAAAACTCAGGTCGACCATTGTGAAGTTATTACTGAATGTAAACGTACTAAAATTAGCTAAACGCACTGATAACAAATTTTAAAGAAAATAATGTTATAAAGGAAATGGCAAAACATTATAAGTTTCTTTTTTTCAAACACTATTAATTATTTGCTTAACTTATTATATATTAAGGGTACAAGAAATCCCGCACGCTTCTATCGCCAATCTGTCGTATATAGTCGCCGAGTAATATTTTTCATTAAAAATTGATTTTACAAGTTTATTATTGGTACAAAAGACAAAACGTGGGTTAGTTTGATTGTCAACAACAGATCGGTAACAAAATATAATATAAAATAAACGTATAAATTAAACCGTCGATATTATGATATGCTGCAGTGTCCTTGTAGGCTTGTAACGATATAGAGGTCAGGAAAAAATAAAAAAACACAAATTTCAAATTGTAATACCCACGAGCCGCGTTAATCCGATTGTTACGCTCTCATCATTGACGGTGGTTTTAGTGTCGTAGGTTGAAATTTATTTAGGTAAAGGCTGAATCTGACTTGTGCCTGGGGAAAACAAAAATACCATAAATATGTCAAGTGACGTCCGCAGTTAATCGCCGCCGTTCGGTAACGAATTACGTTCGGATAAAATAATATATTTTATACGTAATATAAAAATCAGTTTTCCTGTTGTTTGTGTATTCTGGTAGTTAGGAATAACTACTGTTTCCGTACAATCAGTTAATGCGTTAACGACCAAAGCGATTACACAATCTTTTAAAATGCAACTTACTATTAAGTGGAAAAACAATAATAAAAGACTGCAGCGTTTTAATAATGTCGTTTTCGTATGAATAGAACAAACTTCACTCGGTGTTACAACATCGTTGACGACCTATAATGATAGTAATATGATCTGATCGATCACGCTATATTCTTATTTCCATATACTACATTGCAAAAAAATAAATACGCCAATGTCATAATATTCCAATATTATTATCCGTCGTCTCTAGTGTAAAGCGAGAAGCTGGCGATCTCGGTGACACGACTGTGTGTGCCTTGTAACGAATAACGAATACAATATCACAAGCACGGCTGCATGTAGTGTTGTTGAACACGTGTAAACCGTGTTGCCGGCCTTCTTTGATGTAACGGAAATAATAATACTGCGCACGCCGTTTTATGTTTTATGTTTACCTCTCTGTTCAACACAATAAGCGAATGTTCAATACTTAATTTGTTTATGTTAATGAATTACAGGGCAGGTGTAACCGAGAGAAACCGCCGTGCAAATATTTCCATCCACCGCAGCATCTCAAGGACCAGCTGTTGGTAAATGGTCGTAACCACTTGGCCCTAAAGAATGCATTAATGCAGCAAATGACTATGGCTAGTCAACAGATAGTGCCGGGGCAAGTTCCTACAGCAGTGGTGAGTCCATTAAACTTGTATATTGCTTACGTCCCGAACGCATAAATATAATTTCAGTTTAAGTACACGAATTAATTTATACAGGTGTAATATAATAATGCTATATAAACTATAATGTTCCCGCCTGGGGGGACGTTTTCGTTTTATTAGATTAGAAAATGTTTATCTTATCACGTTGTGCTCGTGCGCGCACACAAATACTGCAGACATAATGTACGACTTTATAACCTTCGTGATGATGTACGAGCGCCCCGCAAAAGTAATTTCGATTTATTTAATTACATTTTAAAAGTAAAAACATTTTTAATGTAAAACAGACGGTTTAACATACGTTCATGTAAAAATCTACATAATACCTCGGTGATTCAGGTATAAATCGTTACGTAATCACAATGTAGAGCGTATTGGTAATTTAGTTATTATTGTTATTATCATTGTTATGGGTGCTTGTCCGGAATTTATTTTCGAATAATATCCGGTAATCGGCTTAACTGTCAATAAATATGATGTTAAATTTAGTAAATCGATGAGTTAGGTTACTATGATACGTATATTCTAGGTAAGTACCTACACCTGAGTGGCAAGGATCAATAGTTAGTTTGAAATCGAAATTGCGTCGTTAATAATTGAAACTGTCGATGTTTTTGTCGTACAGGTAAAACGTATTTTAAAAGAAAAAAAATGTGTACACTTAAACTCGTATGTCATATTTTATTAGACTATAGTTCTACTGATAAGTGCCCTGATTAGATATAATCGTACTTAGATATCGTGAAATCAATTTAAAAAATACAGGACATATAAACCAAAACAATATTGTATACCTATAAAGTACAAATATATAATAAAATATAAAAATTTGACATTCTTTTAATAGATTTTTTTGTTCTGATAAATTTCACATAATTTATATCAAAAAGTCGGCAAATAAAAATTAGGTCAGTTCAATAAGTAAGTCAAAAAATAAAAATTGGATTCTATTGTAAATTAATAAAAAAATATTTAAGTGTAAAAAACTAGTTTTGTATATTTATTTAGCTATTTAAATTCATCTTGTGATAATAAATATTATAGTTTAAATTACAATTATTATCTATCCGAATTTTTAATTAGAAGTCAAAACCAATGTCTAATAAAATATATGTACATTTTATTGGTTTGGTTTTTTTCGTGGATCTTTTTCGTCTGCCCTGTAAATACGATACATTAGATTAGAGCGACAACTGTTTTATAATAAAGCATGATATTATCATACGATTACAAAACTATAATACTGACGGAGGCTTTGGGTAGAGTTGTGGACTAAGTAGACCAAAGTTGCACGGATTCATGATGTTGGGCGCAGGTAAATGCAACGAGGGAAGTGAGACACGCCGATGTTTAATATTCAATACTATTGTTCGTATTTTTCCCTCTGTGACACGAATTATTTTATGCCAATGCGATTGTCGTATACCCCGGGGGTAGTGTATAACAATAATTATATACGTTGGAAAATATAAAAGCGACCCCGCTTTGATTTTTAATTAATCAATGACATTTGTTATAAATTATTGTACTGCCGTGATTGCATAATGCATATTGTACTATACATATATATTGTTGCTACCGTATGGTTTCAGTACACGTAGTTCTCGATTCCTAGTCCTATAATAGGTAGCACAAATGGTTATATATTTTTTTATTTTTTACTCGTTTGGCACGCCCTAGTTAGATTCATAATATTATGTCAATAGTGTTTTAGTGGCAACAATTTCATCTTTACCGAGTCCATCTTCAATATATTTTTATTCCAAGCTGCGGTGCAATCACTCAGTCTCGTAACACCAAAAGATTGTCCCTTCTAAAATAAAAACATATTGTAAAATGGGAAAATGGATTAAGTATAATAATGGTACATAAAAATTCTAATAAATAACTGATTTCTATTTAGTAAAAATTATTAAAATGGTCAAATTTATTTATGAGGAGGGTAGATAAGTATGCACATAAATATTGGAGGGTGGTGAATTGTTAAGATCAATTAATATTTTACTTTACTCGATCACAATGATTTTTAATTTTCATTTATTTCATAATTAACGTTTACCTGGTAGGTACACTTCTGTATATTGTAAATATATGGAACAATATTCTAGGCCAAAACTTGTTAGGTTACCTGCAAATTAATAATTAATAATTTCTTATTTTAATAATGAAGAAAAAATAGGTGAATGGGGAAAAATTATGTAGACTTGTTTTGGGTTTTTTTTTTATTTTTGGAAAAAATTAACAGAGATGAGGTGTAGCCGGTGTAGGAATTTTTTCTATATATGTGACCGCCGCTATTTAGTAATTTGTCGTATTTATAATAATCACAGTGTACTACTTCCATAGTTCCATCGCTATGAATAAAATAAAAATAAAGAAGAGATGGAAAAATAATATATTATATTCTATTTTAATTTTTAAGTGCCATGTTCGAGAAGCCTCGGCCCTATTATGGCTATGTAGGTACTTTATATGTATAATACGTTCGAGCCTGTATTCGAGTAATTTCAGTAGACGTTAATGGGAGTTTGTTGACGTCCAAAACGATGACGGAGCATTCGATGGGACTTGTCGTCGCGAAATAAAGACCTAACCCATATACAAACCAATATCTCTCCGGCGCAAACGAAATAAGCCGAGACACGCGAACCGATGTTTTTATTTTATTATTCATCTCGGGGAATCCTGCAGCGTCGGAGCCGCAACGCAAAGTGCCGCCCGACATGACGTAATAAAATATAAATGGGCAGATCGCGAGCGTCCAATACTTGAATGCACTTTGGATGCTTTTTATCTGAGAAAATGTACTTACTCAAACCACGCGCTCTATTATTCATATAGTAACTATATGCACGGCGTTTGTAGGTACACCGCTACAGCAGTATAGTTTGATTTGTTCGCTATAGGTGGTGGAAATATTTTTAAATTTCGTTTGGTACGGTTATCTATGTATTGATTATTATAATATGCATAGGTATAATGTCCTCTAATTAAACGCCCACGACAACGTAAATGAGCGTGTGCCGTGTATGAAAATAATATATCAAATAATTTACAAAAAAAAAAAAAAAAGCGACTAAATAGCAACTAAACCTAACGAAATAGCAACTACCATGATATTCATCGGTGAGCAAACTGCGCAAGTTAAAAACGTATTCATAGTTTTTTCATCATG
The DNA here is from genome assembly GCA_009835225.1 of Aphis craccivora. Classification (NCBI taxonomy): domain Eukaryota; kingdom Metazoa; phylum Arthropoda; class Insecta; order Hemiptera; family Aphididae; genus Aphis; species Aphis craccivora. The sequence continues at coordinate 19,029 of VUJU01000678.1, read as the reverse complement.
CTCGAAAATTCCGATGTACCTACATATTATTGAAATCGGAATGAGTAGTTTCTACTGAATTATTCTACTATACGTATGTATTAGGTACTAAGATCTAAGGATTATAGTTTATTGAATACTTGAATATAATATTATAACGTAGGTACCTATGGGTAATGCATAAAACATAAAATAAAATACATATATTGATCAATAATTTTTAGTTTGCGAGTATGTTTGTTTGTTGTTGTTGTTTTTTTTTTTTTTTTTTTTTGACAGGTCTTATGTGTTTAACCCATATCTGTAATATTGAATGATCTCATTCGACGATGCCATTTTAATAATAACGTCAATAAATAATAATAATAAATATGATAACAAAAGTTCATTGGCTCCCGCGCATATACGAACACTCTTCAATATCTCTTCAATAACCTATCTTTATTACGATCAATCTAGTATATTATACTCCATCTCATGTTCATTTTATTATAAATATTTGTCATAGTTATCACTCCATTTTTTTATAAACATTTTGTTAAACAAACAATACAAAAAGGTCTAAATTAATAGTATGTTATGATATTCATCAAAATCGCTAAAAGTTGAAAACTAATTTGAAATTAAAAATGTATAAAAACTTTACTTTTAGTAACTCAGTTTTGAATATTTAATATTAAGTAGTCAATACTCAAACCATAAAATCTAAAAAATATTTAAAGACAATTATTTTTTTTATAAATATTTGAAGTTAAAATTTGGATAAAACGACTTATTTAAACAACAAAAAACTTTAATTATTTTATCATAATTAAAAAACATTATTTCTGGGGAATAGAAACTTTTAAGCATATTATATTGTTATGAATTTTATAATACGCAATGAGATTTATTATTTATTTTAAATATTATTTAGATTTTTTATTGTTTTACGGCATTTACAGAAAAATGTTATTATATTTTGAGATATATATATTTTTATATTTATTTGATATAATAATATAGTAAAAATAAATATTATAATAATTAAAACTAATAATCACACTCGACACCTATAATATACAGCAGATCAGTACCCACTTGCCTAAAGTTTTTTTATTACTTTGATTTTATAAGTAGAGATTCAACGTTTTAAAACTAAAAAAAAAAAAATGACCCGCTTAATAATTCTCAGAAAAAAGGTTAGATCTACTACTTATATATTTTTGGAAAAATGCCACCGCAGTATTTTAACCTGCACTGCAGACTATTAATTTTGTAGCAAATCTAAGTATTTGAAAAGAAACTCTTGCTTTTGAGTGTTTTATATTAGTGGGTTCCTACTCTATTTCTTCTTTTTCTATACACTTACTTACATAACGTCTAAAACTCAGAATTATAATAAATAACAAACGAGTCAAACATGAGACCTAGTTAAGTTGAATGGCGAGATAAATCACTCTATACTTACCTATATATATATTATATTATATGGCATCTAATAATAATAAATAATAATAAATTCGAATGATGTTTCGCCGGAGGGCGGATCGTATGTACATAATAATATGACGAATGTTCGATGAACGCGACTTACGAGGGATCGCCGAGTACGAAAAAAAAAGATAAATATATATTATATAGGTATTTTGCAAACGCGCTCATCGAGGAAGAAACGGTCTCCTCGCGCCTGCGAATCAGACTGCTGCTGGCGTACGTGAACGAAATACCGATTTTATTATTACTATTTTTTTTTTATTTTATTTTATTTTACAACGAATAAAACAAACCGGACGTGAGATTCGCCCTTATCGCGGACCGCAATACATAGACGAGCACTGATTACATGATTTTTCACAAACGTCGAACGGACCGTCGGCGGCGGCGGTGGGATTATACACCCCACGTGCGCCATCGTTCCGTATAAAATAAAAATTTATCGAATTGTTTTGTTTCCGTATATCGATCTGCTCGTGAAACGAAATGCCAAGTATTCAGCGGCACGCCAAACGGGTGCTTCTTTGCTAGTCGCTACTCTCTCTCGTCTCCGTCGTCGTTGTTCCATACTTACATTTTTGTCCGGGAAAATATTTTATTTTATATTTTCTATTGTTATCATTTTTTTTTTTTTTTTTTTTACTATTATCGTCGTCTAACGAGTCACGTCGATTTAATATAATATATACATCGCGGTAATAGAAATGAAAAATACAAATACTCATATGAGTGGATAATATAGGTATAAGGTATGCTTATGTTTATATAGTATATCGTGCAGAATGATGATGATAATATCGTAGAGTTGAGCGCGCGTGTCATTAAAATTAATTTTCGATCGCCCGCAACAATAATCGAACTAAAACTCGGGGTTAAAGGACGTCATTTTCCCCCCTGTAATCCGTTTGTTTTTTTCCTAATTTAAATACAAGCTTAAAATACGAAAATATTGAATTTATTTTGTCCCAGGAGAACGACGAGGGTATCATAATATTATTATCCTACTTCAGCTTTTTTTTATGTATTGATTTCTCAAAATATGCATTGTGCATGTTTTCAACATTTTTCGTGTGTGCATTTTCATATTTTTATGTAAATTAAATCGATCGATAACAATAAAATACATGATATATAGTAATGACAGAATATTTATCACCGTTTAGCGTAATTTAGGCCAAGATTATATATTAAAAAGTAATACCATGCATAATATTATACTAATTCCCCGAGTTATTAAGTTAATAATCAAAATTAATGATTTATTAAATTATTATGATTAAGTATAGCACCTATGGGTAAATGCAAGTATGTATATTTTTGGGTATTTGTGAGTAAAAAATTCATACCCCTTTCAAAAAAAAATCCGAGCACACCACTGCAGCTGGACTCTTGCAAAATTGATGTAAACGTTTCGAAATCGGTCTACTGCGGTTAGCAAAGGTAGCAAGTAAAAAAAAAAAATGTACAAAATAACGATATACGCGTGTTCCGTGAGAGAATAAACTATAGATTACCATATTATGATGGTTTATCTTAGTTCATACGTGCGACGTAGGTTTATTATTGTGTTTTTTGTCACGGATATACAAACACTGGGCTCACAGACGAGACGGCGCGGTGGGGTATTATATTATATATACGATGACCACAGATACGCATACCAATACCGTAGTACGCGTATGCTGCGCGTGTCACTCCGTAGTAGTTTTGACTCGTCGTCGTTATTAATAAGGATTTATTTTCTATTTTTTTCCAATTATTGCCATTAAAACAAATCCAATGTCATCATAGTATAATATTGCAATAACGATAATAATCATTATACTCTCGCTTATATTATAGTTTTACGTTGTCGGTATATTATAGGATCCGGCGATTTCCGTTCGCATAAATGCACAAAATGTCCTCGCGAATAATAATTGAATGCGGCTCGTAATCACCGGAGAAGGAATGTGATGATGCGCAAGTGTGTGTGTGTGTGTGTGTGTGTGTACAGTCTGAGACAATGGTTGATGATTTACGTCCGCGCCCGCGTCACGCGACACGCGAGACCTTTTAAGCAATGCGTTTTCTGCGCGCGATTTACAGAGCTGGTATTAATTATTTTCGGTTTTAGGTGCTCGGAATGTGCGTTGTACTGCAGTGCACTACTGTACGTACCCACACACACACACACAAACACACACAGGTACACGCAAGCATACTCACGTCATTTCCATTATTAAAGTCGGCATACCGTCGCCGATTTTATTATATATTTTTATAGACCGTCCCGTTGTCGCTGCAGTGGCGCCAGTGGCGGCGCCCGCCAGGTCCACCTCGATAGAATAATATATAATATATTGCATGACTGTGTATAAAAAATTGAAAAGTTGGTTTAGTGACCGGTAAAAAACCAATATGATATCAGTTTTAATATTACATATTATTATAATTATCTGTAAATAGGTATAGTTATTCGTCAAAGTTCGAGAAAACTTCAACGACGCTTTGTTATGGTATATATATATAGGTAACTAATAATAATACGAATATAATTTGATATACCTGATGTCAACCGCTGTGTGACCCGAGAGTATTGTCTCACGGTCGGGTCGCTAAATGCTAAATATCGACACAAAAAATTATTAAAATAACGGCAGGCGACGTCTCGCGCAAACATAATAAATTGGCACAGCCGCAGCCGCCGTCGCCGACGAAGTAATGTGTTATTATTATTATTATATGCGATTAAATTGTTACGATTTACGATATAATATTTTATAGTATCACGACACATTCGGCATTGTGTGGCCGTAAAAAAATAGAAAAAACGTGAAAAACACCCGAATCGATTTTCCACCGCAGTGTACGACAGCGAACGATGGCCGATAACAAACACGATCGTATAATGTAATATTCGCACGCATGTGGGTGGTGGTGTGTGTGTGTGTGTGTGGGTGGGTGTGTTCCTTAACCGGTATTTGAAAAGTTCCTTATAAAGTGAAACTCATTCCTGCAGTACACTGCGGCGCGGCTTTGTTCGCTGGCAGAAAAAATAGCTATATAGTTCGTCCTTTCGATCCTTTAAATTAAGTTACTGCCGAGACTCAGTAGCTATATATATTGTACCTAGTATTATATACCTGCCTACTATTTATATTATGTTGTTTTCGACTTTACCGTCTTTATCGCGACGGTCTCAGTATCCGGGGCGGGTGTTTTTTCGATGCAAATCATAATAAGTATCCTACCTATAATATATAGTATTACTGTCTATCCTTGCAGGAAAGATTAGTGATTTTTCGATAAGTCGACTATTAAGCTATTCTGTGCATAGTTACACGTCCATGCGAACAAAACGTTTCTCCGGTAATGGTAAACAAATTTTTCAGTAAAGTTAAAGCAGTTCTTTTTTTTATCATTTATGAATGATATTGGTAAATAAACGATTTTTTTTTTTTTTTTTGGAAACAAATTGAATTTACTATGCCAACTTAAAATGGCCAAAAATATAATGATACTGAGCAAGATATTATGTTATGATAAACTTGAAATTAGATTCAGCTTTATGAAAGTTTATTTTTTTTTTAAATTAATCAAAACAATATTTTTAGAGGCACGAGTAGATGTAATGAAATTTACGATTTCGACATTTTAACTAATCTTGTTGGCTATCACTAAGTCTAACATATAAGTACTTGAATATTTGTTTGAATACTTTTATATATTATTCATTATATGTATTAATTTTAATTACTACTACAGTTGTACTACTCTTCTAAAATGTATTTAAATTATTTATAAAATAATTCACATTGATTAAAATTAACAACTAACTAGCTGAATGCATATATTTGTTAGGTATTTATATATTATCATAACTTTAGATATTAATTTAGTCGTTTAGTCCTTTCATTAAAATAACAATTATAACACACGTATTTTATCGATAAAAGTTCATACTTTACACGTTCCAACTTAGGCGGAGACAAGAGGTTTGCAGAATATGCGTAGCACTCCTTAAACCAAAAAAAAGTTCTAAACATATTGTTATGATGCTTTTAAATTCTGAGCGAATCGAATCGTAGTGTATAAATATTTAATATACTTATGATATATACTATATAGGTAACCTGACAATTTATAATTGTTAGTATTTAGTTACTAAATACAATACCTACTTAGTATATTAACACATATACATAATAATAATAATAATATTTTTTATTGGGGAGGGTTAAAATTCCTAGTAATATTTAGTATTTACAGTTTACACACACTGAACATGCCTGTCTGTGTTTCCCAAGGTTTATCAAATAACATTGTAATACTCGTATATCTGTGTACAAGTATCCAATTAAAAATGAATCAAAGTTTATTGTTTTATATTTTATAACGTAGAATGTATTTTAAAAATATTCAGAATACTTATTGGAATTATTTAACTCAATAAATCATTGAAATACAAAATATTCTGAATAATTTTTAGTATAAACGGCTAGGAATCCGGTTATACCTACTATAGATTACTACTAGATTATAAAATCCGATTCGCAAAAATCCTGTTTTTATAATATTATGTACCCAAGGCCAGGGGAGGCGAGGTTGAACCCCGACTTTACTTCGTGTTATATTATGTGGTTAAGTATGCTATACTAAATTACCTATACAGTAATATTATAATAAAATTAGAACACAATTTTTTAGCTTAAATCCCCTCACGAAATGAATTTCCATTTATGGCCTTGTATGTACCTACACAATAATATGTCAATATAGATACTTAATAATATTAATAATATTATTATTGTTATTATACAACTACAAATATGTATATATTTTAATTTACAGTGTATACGAATACTTATTTTGACCGTTATGTTTTTGTCTCATTCGCAGGCAACGCCAACAGCATATTTGACCGGAATCCCTGGCGCGAGCACCCAGGTCGCCAACACTTATACGCCATACTTTAGCGCCGCCGGCCCGTTGATTGGACCGACCGCAATAATCACTTCAGACCCGAACAATCCGCTGGCAATGACCGTACAGCAGACAATGGTTACGCAACAGAAAATGCCAAGGAACGACCGTCTAGACGTTAGTAAAATAAAAAAACAAATCCCTTTTTGACCTTATATAGTTTCATCTTTGTTTTAAGTACTAATTTTTGTTTTCCACCAAAGTATTAATAATAATAATAATAATAAAAAAAATAATAATAATAATAAAAAGCATGACCACGAGATCAAACTATATAATAATATCATCATTATTATGTACTTGATCTTTTAGCTAAATTTTTTTTTTCTCTTACATTTTTTTAGCAAACACCTACGTTTTCTCACAATTATACGTGGAGTTGTTTTTGTTGTTTTATATTATTAGACTATTTAATTATTACTATTTTAATACTATCACCTGTTATATTGATATATACCTATATATATAGTATAGCTTTTTGTTTACATAAAATTATTACATCATTATATGCGTACTTATAATATCTATACTACTTCTAGTTCGTACACAATATATAGAGGTATCTACTATCTATATACTGATATAGATAATTAACTAAATTGACTCTAGAATTCATCGTGCCGCGTGGTTGTTAATGTTATGTTGAACATTATATAATTTTGCTAAACAAACTCGCATCGGCCGATAGATATTTAATTTGTTTGTTTGGTTATTTATTATTATTTTAACTTATACCTAACGTCCTTGTAGATTTATACGATGCCATTGGCAAAGTTATGTTTCTATTGCTTATTATCAGATAAAAATCGTATTACCGTTAATGCGACAAAAGTTTTTTTTTTTTATATTTAGCGCACACCTTTTTATTTTTTCGTTACTGCGTAGTACGTACATAATATCATGAATATCTACACTATAGTTGCTGCGGCTGTTGTGTGACTTTTATCTAGTTACTTTTTTACTTTAACATACGTAGTACCTATCACGAAAATTTGAGAAAGGTATCACTGACAAACAGATTTTATACGATTTCAACTTAACTTCGTGACCCGTACAACAATCTACTACCATATAACTAGTGTGCCGATGTTTCAATCAAGTCTTGATGATTCGATCCTCTTGTACATATATCATCAGCACCAATTGTGATGAGATATTATTAGTCGGCCTAAAACTTAATAAATAATTATACATATATATTATGTATCGGCTAGTGTAATGGTAATATGTTATGTTAACTACATGTTTAGTTTTTATTTTCTAAGTAAATCTTATTCCGGAAAGCGTTCTAATGTTATCGTTCTATTTTGATTTTAATAGGAATATTATTTGTAAACGAATTTCTAGTAATATATACCTATTATATACATCCCTTTACATTAGTTCATATAATTTTCATTTTTTATCTCTCATTTATTTGCTCAGACTTCAAAGGAAATTAACTTTAAACCGACAACAGTTATTTTAATTTATAAATAATGCTATCAATAGAGACAATTTTAACACAAATTCTTTGAATGTCGAACGCTCGATTCATTAATATAACAATTATATTATTTGAAGTCACTGTTGGATAAATATAAGAGGGCTCATAATCTAAAAAATCACTATTGTGTTTAAAATTAATCGATATTTATCTCATCAAATGACTCGTATGACATCATTAATATGCATTTCCAGTTGACTGCTTGCTCGCCAAAATGTAATTTACTCAATGATCCTGAAACGTTATTCCCCATTTGTAATTATAAATCTCTATACATATATTATACATAATATATTTATTAAAAATTAATATAACTCTTAAAGACCTGAACATAACTAAGCAGTTTTTGACAAATTTGAAGAGTACTAAAATTGCCAACTATAAAAATCATTATAGATTGAATCATTATATTCGTAAGTTATACATAAAAAAATTAAGTAAATAACGTTGTATTACTTGTATTGTAATGAATTATCAAAAAAAAAAAAAAAAAGATATTCTATCGCTATTATCTACACTGTCGCAGAAAATATTATTTATAAAACACGCCATCATCAGTTATATTCGATTAAACTCGTAACAATATTTTTAAATATATTATGCCAAAATTATATTACATCACGTGTGAGAATCGTGTAACAATAGTAAATTTGTTTGTGTTTCATATGTAAACTTAATCGATAATTAACTAAATAAAAAAAACACACACACACACACACAGTAATATAACATTTCAAATTATTACAAAACTCACATTTTAATAAAATTCCTTGGCGTGTAAATATTATAATACAATAATATGCGAAACGAAACAATTTGTTAATTGAAACCAACAGCGATATGAAAAAGCTATACTTATTACATTTTATATTACATACACCGACACGCCGAATTTCAGCAACACCCTCAGGTTGCCGCATGAACTTCGGCCAGGCTGATTTACGTGACCTGGGTATGCTGACTCAATACATGTGATATATAACTCACCAATTTATTTTGGCATTAGTAACTTTTTCCACCCGTAACGTTTGAACTGCTCGGCAGCAAATAGGAGGGTCGCGCCGGCAGCTGAATCTGTTGCCCGGACCAACATATATACAGATATTATTGTATTGTTATCACCGTGCTCTTACCGACCAGAAATCCTATTCCCACCATACTCGGAGTACTAGAGACTAATAATAATTAATCGAAAAACCTCCCCGTGTTGATACCTGGATCTGCGTGTGTGTATAGCGAGGGGTATTTTTAAAGCCTCTTCAACACGATTCCTTTTCATTTGGTGGGCTTAAAACTGTTTCAACCGTGGATTTTCTGATCGCTATTGGTCTCGAAATAAAGGATATTTACAAAAACGACTTAGGTTATTTCGCCCATTAAAAATCAGACGTAAGCAATAAGTTGCTCTGCTGCACAATAGATTTCGTAATGGATGTATTAAATTCCATGTTTTCCTTATTTATTACTAGACCATAATTTGTACATACGTTGTAATTTTTTTATGGCGTCCAAAGAACCTATAATTTATCAATATGACGATTACACATAAGTACTTTTGACTTTCCATGGACATGTCCTCGTCTTCCAGAGCATCGATATCGTTTTAAGAATAGATTTTCGTTTATAAACCGCATTAACATAATCTCAATAATACGTCGTTTTATAGTAATGATTTTCATAATACGACAATGGTTTCGAATGATAAACGATATAACCGGAAATTTCATATTTTTATCATCATTATGTCATTATTCAGTTACAACAATATGATAGTGCTAAGTTAAAGTAAAATTATCAAATCCTATAACGCGTTAATACTTTTTTTTTTAAAAAAATTATGAAATAACCGATGTGAGAAATTATTAGTGAGTGGCAGTGCATGGCGAAATCGTAAATTTGGAAAACGAAATGTGATGCGCTATTATTAAGTATTTAGTACTTATCGGATTACATTAATAATAATTGGGGAGGGAAAGTTTTTCAAATTTAAATAAGAATATATTATATCAGTAAGACGCAGGCGATGCGGTTAAGGATGTGATCAAAATCATAAGGACGAGATTTAGTGCACGCGAGTGAGTCGTTGAGGTTTGGTTTATATGAATATATCAAATTAATGGCGGTTTAAGATAGTACCTTTACGAAAAAATCCCTTCGAAACCTTGCGCGGTTGATGTTTTAAACCATCATGACTTATTTCAGAATCTTTTTCGACCAATTTATCTCTTCGTTACATGAATAATTTTAAAATATAATAATTGTATTGTGTCCCGTGTGTTAATCGCATCAGTTCACACTTTTCTATAGGCTTTACTGCCGTGTGGTTGCTTAATCAATAATTACTTTTCTCGTGTATACCTATATACTTTATACGACGTCTATAATAACACCAACCACCACTTCGAAAAACACACCTAAATAATGTTTTCAACGGGATTATATATACGAATATTACGTGTTTAACATTCGAGTTCAAAATCAACCCTCAGCTATATGAGGTCTTTTAATTTTAGTCCGATTAAGTGTTGCACAAGTATAAAGTAATATAGTATTATGCAATGCTCATAATATAATATCCACTCAGTGTGGTTCCACAACAAAAATTATCGCGCTAAGACTAAAATACCGTTAAAATGAATATGTATAAACGCACTCGGAGTTCCTTTCATCATTTATAACACGTGCCTGACGTCGCATAAACCGTTTAGGTTAAGAATATTAATAGCAAATTAAAAATACCGACGACCATACATAACACATTATGCGGAAGAACCGTCAACATCGAGGGTCGCAGAATATATACACATATACATTTAATGTATGAGATGACCAATTAACCCGGGTTTAATTAAAATGCCATCAGATCCTTTCCTGAACAAACAACGACAAAAACGACGACGACGACGACGACGACAATGACGTACAACGTATAATATGAACACACTCGCATAAATCAAATGCAAATATAAACCAAAGTGATAATATTACTCATACCTACTCTATGACACACTAAGTTTGATGATCTTAGAGAGATTATATAATATATCGTGTATATAGATAAAATTAAAAAAATATATTATAATAAATTATTTCGAGTTCGTATTGTGCCGTATATATTCTTGGTGACATGACTTTACAGATTATTATTCAAGTCAACCTCAAACCCTATAGTACGGTTGCTACACCGAAGCCTGGATGTTTAAAAATGTATCTATAAATCAGCAATGGGAGATGATTGTCTCAATGTTTTGTATAAAGATATTAATAATATTCAACATACTCGTCGAATTTGACCATCTAAATAGCAATCTAATTCACAATGATAAAAATCAGAAATATAAAAACATTAAACACTATGATCTTATAATGTGAAGTCGTAACATTTTAAAAGTTATAAAAATATTGTATCTCTACTTTAGTTAAAATGAAGATTTTTATTACTCGAAAATCTCATATTTATAAGAATCCTTTTGGCCAATAATTCAATAAGTGAAATAAAACAAAACCAACAATAATATATTATAGAATATGTATATATATATATATATATAGTGACAAGTGGAAAGTATACTCAATGCTAAATAATCGCACATTATCGGTACTGCAGTCAACCACTCGGAGTATTTGTTAGTCCGGAAATAGGTGCTTAAGAGCTACAATATAGAAACACAATATTTTACGGAGAACTGTTTAACCTAAAATATAATATATTTTTTTTTTTTGTAGAAATTTCGCTCTCCTCTACCAAATCAATAATAATTGATGGAATGATCCTGTCGCCCAGACGTAATTGAAATCGATAACTTCTCGACAGACAAGCAGAAAACTTTTTTTCATTATATAAAAACGAGATAAATAATAACGATGAATTCGAAAATTCAATTTTATCGTGAATTCTATTTTACGTATAACACTGTAGTTTAAATTTAAAATTATGTTTGAAAACATTGATTTTTCAGTCGCTTAGTGGACCGTTATCCAATGCTGTATATTATCTATCTACTGTATTTCTTACCGAGAACTGCAGCACACTCGTATGTTATATTATACATCGTATAGTCGTGTGGCAATAATTTATCGCTCGGTCGGTTTACTTTAAGTGTTCGTGTTCCCCGTGATTGGTTTTTGAGTGAATAAACGAACTTCAATAAAATTATGTGTATCGTACACATAAAATATTTGAGATCTGTATAGGCTTCTATTATTCGTTGTAGCTGATATAGCTAGGACGGTATAGTATCCTTAACGGGAATTAATATCGTTCGAGTAATTTTGAATGAAGTTTAGTAAATGACAAACTCTTAAATACACCAACCCACGATGTTCGTTATAAGATAAGTACAGAGATACTATTTAAATATATATGTACTTATACATAATATAATTTTATCAAATACTCGCCTATAGCTATTTCAAATAATAATTTAATATACATGTATATATATACTGCTGCAGTACACGGCAATCAACACTATAATAATGAATCTGCACAACATGGCTGTCGGATGCAACCATCAACTTCGTTTTACGTTCATAAACTAAATAATTATCACCGTTTGCGTACATATATTATAATATATGCTCAGAAATTCGTAATGATAATAATTGTCGCCTGCAAAATAATCGAACAGAGCTGGCACGAAAATTATTTTAACGATATATTATAATAATAATATTCAGACACCGTGTAAACGGAATTATTATATATACAACGTGTAATCCCAAAGTTTTCTTAAGCTTTACAGAATTTCCGTCCATGTCCAAAGGCCATAAATAAAGCGCGACTCGTTCTAAGATAGCAATTTTAATATTCAAATGTATAACTCATAAATGTTGATTAGCTAAGTGTATTTTGTGAGCCATCTACTTTGATTTATTGCATTAATACATTCGAACGAACAATAATTTATGCGTTTCGTGTCCCGCAGCTATTTGATAAACGAAAATGATCACAACGCGAATAAAAATACATAGGTACAATGAAATTGCACACGCGCGTGATCGTGAATAGTTATGAAACGAATCGTCTCCATAATTTTTTTTTTCAATTAAAATATTTTTATAATTATTATAAATTCATAAAAACTATTCATTTTCACAATCGAGAGAAAAAATAAAACGATCCGTCTTTAAACAACGGGACGTTATTATATAGTATGGTAGTTTATTTGACATAAAATTTGATCATTAAACTCGACTCCTTTAAGAAAACAATATCGACAAAAGTCAAAAGAAATATAGGTAGGTACTTTGATAGAGAAAAAAATATCGACTTTGATTAAAACGCTGTACAACGTAGTGGACTACATACTGGATGTATCAAAAAATAAATATTTCTGACGAGATTAAATTAGAGCACCTACTAAGTATTATTATTTATTAATTTATTACACAACTACGAAATGTGTGATAAAGGTATGAATTACTGTGTCTGAAAAATTCAAAATACACATAATATAGAATACCTATGTATAGTTAGGTATCAAAGAACTGAACTCGAAAAATGTTTTATACAGGTGTACTGATATTATATATTATAAATAATAATAATACAATTAAATATATATATATATATATATATATATAGGTATGGTATATAATATACAGGTTAAGTTTGAGACTCCAAATAACCAATTATGCGATAAAAAAATGTATTTATTTTCCACTATAGGTAGTCGTTTTATTTATAAATTGAAATATTATTGATAACCTTTGATTTTACATAATTTTAAATTAATGCAACACAACATTTTTGAAAAAAAAATTATACTTTTAGTTACCTATTTTATTTTTAGGATTTTCAAATGATGACATCCATATTTGTAATTTTTTTCGGAAATACACCGTGTAGATAACTAGTACAGTAAATTAATTTAAAATATTTAAAGTTTAAATTAACAATTTCCGGTGTATCTTTACACCACTTTATTACAGGATAACAATAAAAATAAAAAAATAAAAATAGTATAAAATATAACTATCTTTCAAAATTGTTGTGTTGTAACGACTAAAAATCGTGTTAAAAAAAAAAAATCGATATAATGAGACCGTTCGGCTATATTGCTATAGTACCTACTATATTTTATATTAATATATATTATATATGTATAGCTAACTGCAACGGTGTCATGTGATTTTTAATTTTAACATACAATTTTATCGAAAATAAAAATATAACTTATTACTTAAACAATATAAGGAATAATAATTACTACTATACAATATAAACGTATGAATATTATTATTTGTTTTTTCCATTAAATAACCACATCCCACTTCCCAGCTCAACGTGTTAAGGTTTACAATTAGTTTATCAACGAGTTATGTGTTTCAGATGGATATGAAAGCCGTTGGAACATTTTATTACGAGAATTTTGTAAGTAAATAACTTGTAAATACTGTTGATATTGTTATAATATGCAATTTTTGAGTTTCGAAATGATGCATTTCAAAGATTCACGTCATTCCAATAATATTATGCTCTGAAAATGTGTTGTATGCAAAAGAACGAAAGATAATATTGTACAATAATAACGCATTATAAATAAGAGGCATTCCGTGGTACAACAATAATCGGTCCAAGCTAATTTTTTTATTTTTTTTTTATTGCAGATATTATAACAAACCGTCATTGTCATATTATTATTGTTCACACGCATTAATTGTCCAATGCAAGCATATGCGACCATTTTTATAACCGTCTTTAAATATTAATATTATTTATACGGTCTGGTTTCGCCTCATCCATTTATTCCGTCATTCCGTTTGCTTTCATCATCACATCATATTCATTTTAGAAATCGATACAATGAAAATGCTGCTTAACGTGCCTTATTTATTTTGTTAATTGCTACCATTTGCTTATCTGCTTGAAGCTTACTAACTCAGGAGGGTTGATTTATGTGTTAATAATGTAGTGCAAAAACCACAGTAACAACGGCTATTTTGGACCTTAATAAATTAACCCTTTCGCCGCCGGACGTTTCTAGCAAAAGAGAGACTAATACTTTTGAAATTTCAGAAAGCGTAATTTTCCACGTTTGGCCTCCGAAAACCGGTAAAATTTATAGATCTCGGCGCTCAGATGATGAATTTATGAAATACATTTCAAAACAGTCTTGATTACTGAACAAATCAAAAGAGACATTTAATTTTCGTACTGAACTATTTTAGTTAAATACGGATTGCAGTAATTTGTTTACCATACTTTTAAAGAGTGATTAATTTTCATATAACTCATAAGCAATTTCTATCTCATAATTTGTTTTCATATAAAAGTTTAATATACGAGTATTACTAAAACCATTGAATGGAATTCAAGGATAATATGATTTAAAAATTATAGTAATTAATATTAATTTATTACAATTTATAGTTTATAAATATTTTTTAGGTATTATAAGAATTAAACTAAATAGTATTTTTACAGTAAATTTATTTAATATTTGATATACATTTATTAATGACTGTTATCCTTATTTGATAAAGTTTAATAATTCAAAAATCATTTATTTGAACTTTAATTTAGATGCATAAAAACTTTTCAAAAAAAAAAATATCCAACATTAATAAAGATAAGTTAAAAATTGAATGAATCGAATAATTGACAATGTGTATCGAAAAACTCGATAAGCTTGTTAAACAAAATCAACTTAAATATTAAAAAAAAAAAAAACAACTAAAAATTATGCACTTAAGTATGGCAAAATTCTAAATTTTAATGCTTATAAAAAAATATTGTGGCTATAAATTACTTTTTAATTAGAATATGAACCACTTATTAGGAACCTTGTATTAATTTTTCAAGCACTTTTATCTATTCATTAATTTTAATGATAATAAAAAAAAAAACTAAAAAAAGAATCGAAATTGCAATTGTCTATAAATATCTTTTAATAAGTTAAGTTTTTTAATTGTAACAAAAAAAATAATACATTTAGTCAAAATGTGGTTAAGCGTGAAACTTCTCTTTTTTTCCAAAATTTGTATTTGTTTTTCCCAGAAAAAATAAATGAAGTTTTTAATTTTGACCTCTCCAAAGTACAAACTAGATAAAAAAAAATTATCCAAAATCACCCCCGAAGTTGAAAATTGAAGCATTTTATTGACAATTAATGGTAATTCTTGTACACAAAAAATACATCATTGTATAGTCAATAAATTGATCACTCCGCTCAGAATCTTAAATAAGGTTAGCAAATTTTTTTATTTTTTTCTATTACCATTCAAGGCTATTTCAGCTTTTTCATATTTACTTGAAAAAAAGTTAAAGCAAAGTTCTATCCTCGATAAAGTCCTGTGAAATTCGTTAAAAATATCGGTTATTTAATATCATTGATATACCTAAATAAGTAAATAGGATGAATTTTATAACTTATAACATCATGTAAACTGTGTAAAAATATTAGATAATACATTAATATATCATAATTATTTCAAACTAACCAGTGACTTAATAATACATTTTAATCTGGAGAGAAAATTCTGAATTCTAAAGATTTGATTATAGCTCGTACCCAACTAATGTATTTATTATTTTATTGAACTAAAATTAGTTTCAATAGTCAATTGAACAATTGCCAGGTGGTTTTTTTTTTAATAAATAAAGCACACCGTGTTATACCGTTAATAAAGTTTCAAGCCAAAGTATTTAAAGTCTCCGAAAAATATTGAGCAATGAAATATAAATAAATATTTGGCGCCATCTGTCTAAGTTTTATATAATGACTTTTTAAAATCTAAATTCTAAATTTTAAATGGGACCACTCCCCGCTATATTCTGTAATACTCACATTTTTTGTTAATGTTTTTCCGGTCGTATACTTACTTACCTAAGCCGATTTTCTCATAACGTTACAACTCTTAAGCTCGATTGTAATCCAATCAACCACGGGCGAGTTGACCATCTTGGTCGGATTTGTTTTCTAAATAGGCCAACACTGACTTGTCTGTGAACTGAGATACATTCAAATTGAAATACATCGAGTGTCGTATCTTATGTTTGGTTCATTTTTTCTCGGTCGAAGGTAATACAATATAGTTGCCCATAAAAAAAAACCTTAAAATGGAAATATTAGATAACTAGGTATTTTTATCAATAATTAATTATTACGTTATTGAGTAGAATTTTAAATTACTATGATATTTTTTCTTGAAAATATCGGGAAGAGGTCTTGCCGTTTATCTGATTCTTTATTACTTAATCAAATAATAATATAGATTACTCTTGAGTTATAGTTTTTAATCTTTATTATAATATAATTCATTTGTGAAACATTCGTCAATTCATCACTTCATTATAAACAAAAAAGATAAAGAATTAAAAAATTGATTGATATTTATCATAAAACTTTTCTTTTGCAAGTGTTCTTCAAGAGTACAATTAAATTTTATAGACCTGCTTTATTAAGATTTTTGTTGAATATATTAAATAATAAATTATATTTACATCATGTATACCTCTCATGAGTTAATAAAATTATTATTGAAAAAAAAAAACAATCAATTTTTGTGTTTTAAATACAAATTGGTATCTACTTTATTTTCCCTTAATAACCTATCTAATAGACAATGTTTGTTTTTAAAAGTAAGAACTATTAAGTTGTAAAAATTTTTAATTGTAATCTTTAATAATCGCTTTATTCAAATTATTAATACAATAAATTATTGTTAAAGATAAATATGAAAATCAAGTTTCTTTGAAATTACAATTAATAATTCAATTTTGATCAATTTATTATACCTTTATCCTTTATAATTAAATACCAGAAAAAAAAACAAAGTTTTACATTTCTTCATAACTATTTCATAAGAAATACTTAAACAAATATTTATTAATTTAGCTTATATCTACATTTCACATTCTGATGACAACAAATCCATATTTTTTCATAACACTTTGAAAATATCGGCAGATTCAAAACGGGTTTATTGAAAATTTACTTTTTGCAAAGCTTTCTTTTGCTTTGTTCGCATAGTTTTATTACATTTAATACGCCATAATAAAATATCACATGTATATGGCGTATAAACTTACGACTCTAATATTAAATCCAAGAACCCATGGTTATTTTATAATTTTATAATACTCAATGTAAAAACTTTAAACATAATACTTTACTGTTGAATATGTATCTAAAGTTATATATATAAAAAAAAAACATTTTAACAGATGCAAAAGTAGTAACATACACCCCATCCAAAAGTTTCCGTTATTTACGTATATTATTGCACCCCTTGTTTAAAGTTATCTCTGTTACTTTAATTTGGAAAAGAGCGAATTACACTCTATCTTTTTTAAAAATATTTCAACGCACCCCTTCTAATTTATCTTAATGACATACAAGTCGATAAATCTTTTAAAAAACAAATTATCAGTACCTACCCTTGTTCAGTAATTTTACCTACTACTTATTTTCAAATTTTCAATTCATACACCGTCGGTCTTCATGTTGTCAATATATATTTATTATAAAATATATGGATATACCGAAGGTTAGGCTATTACAGCACCATTAATTTAAATGATATTAATTATACTGTCTTGGTTTGAGCTATTGGTTATTTATGACAAACTAAAAAATATGCATGCATTTAGTTTTAATATATTTTACGTTTTGTTCTTATATAACTATAGCTAATTACATAATACTATAATTATAGGTACTAATATAATATTTTATGATTTAGAACTTATATAGTATTATGCAAAGATGGGCAAGTTAATGAAAATAATTAACTGTGGCTAGTTAAGTTAATTCAATTAAATTGCCTTCAGTTACAGTTAAAAGTTAACAATAAAAAAAAATTAACTAGATAAGTTAAAAGTTAAGATAGAAAATAAAATTAACTTAACTCAGTTAATTTGTTTCATAATATTCATGTTATAAATTGCACTAGTATTTTGATTTGTACAAACATTTACAAAAAACGCTTAGTACTATGTAAACATAAAATTTAAAATTATTATTATAGTACATACTACATTGTTACTAGAAACTTATAGGCTACATCTATATATAATATATATAAAAAAATAAAATTAATTTAACTGTTAAATAATGATAATTAACTATAAAAAGCTAAGTTAAAATAATATAAAATTTAACTGAATAAGTTAATAA
>VUJU01000677.1:33603-88028 GCA_009835225.1 Aphis craccivora | reverse complement strand
AAGGCCAATCGCTTAGTGTTTGCGGGATAAATTTGGAAAATCATTGTTTTTCACATGGACAGTTATACGTTGCGTGTTCACGAGTTGGGAAACCATCCGCTTTGTTTGTGTTAACGTCAGACCAAAAAACAAAAAATGTGGTTTACCAAAGAGCACTACAATGAAAAAATTAAATAACACTTCATTTTAGTAGGTAATTGAAATGAATTTATTACTGTTGTGAAATGAAATAAATATTTTCCTTTTCAAATATATAACAAAAAAAATTTTTTTTCTTTATCTTTTAATCACCAAACGAAATGTTACATAAAACGAATCTGGTGGCGAAACGGAGTTCGCCGGGTCTGCTAGTATATATATAAAAACCAAAGAATTATATTTAATTGAACTTTTTCGTGGAATTATTTCATTCTTCTTTTGGGAAAAAAAAATATTATTTACTTTTGTTCTGTTGAATATTGTTTTGGTATCTAGAGTATGATTGCTTTATTAATTATTTTAATATTCAGATAAAATTTTGTCCTTCAATTAACTGATTACTGAAAAGTTACAACTGTATAAAATTATATATAATTTAATTACGGTATTTACCGCTGCCGTTCTAGTTTAAAGTGTTTAATATTTTATTCATATATGAATGAATTGTGTATTTTAATCCTTAATACGCAGGAAATGCCAATTTATTTTGGCAACTATTCACCATTTTATACTGTACTGAAAAAAACTCAATTCACGTATGTAAATATAACCTCGCATAATAATATTTTAAATCTATATACAATATATTTTTTTTTAATCAAGAAATACATACATAATCATTATTTATAGTTATTAAAATTTAAAATATATACACAGATTGGATTGTTAATCAATTATATTGATTTTTTTTTTAACTCTAGAATAGTTATGTTGGATTAAAAACGGTTCTCGCACCTGTTAACGTGAATGGTTGTTTTGTCGTGTTTTCGGCATTTAATGATAATTCGTTTTTCTTTACATAGATTGCTATGTATACGCAAGGGTTGCATCATAACAATAAAATTAGGTTCCTAATTTTATAGTCAAATTGAGACTAAATGTGTAATATACAATTGTGCATTTTTTTATGTAATATAATGTTATTCGTTTTTAAAGACATAACTCGTATAATCTAATCAGAGTAATTATTGAATAAAAATCTTACTTTTCCGACACAATCATAATACATAACATTAAACTTATACCAAAGTTCATATATTTAACGTTTAAAATGCTTTATCTTATTCATTACGGTTATTCTATAACAATCAGAATCGTGAAAAACTTGAACTCAATATTTTAAACAGACAAAAATTATTAATAACGTTAAAAGAAAAGCGCAATCCGAAATTTGTGAAAAACCATTTTAAATATTTCCCAAACATTTCATGCAAGGTGACGTAAAAACATGACAGGTCACGATTTTATTCTGTGATATACGTAAAAACATTTATATAGGTAGTTCGATATTTTATGAAGCCCCCTCGCCATAAAAACTAAGCGATATACACACACATTCAGATTCGATAGCCATTTTCACCTACAACAAAGACAAACAACTCTCATGCCAATAAGTAATAAAAACGCATAATTATTGACGGTCCAATATCTGTAAAAATGAGAAGGAGAACACTGTGTTATATTCATTTTTTGAAGCAAAACAATCAAATAATCTGGGACTGTATAACTGCTTGAAAGTAGTATCGTATGTACTTAAAAAAAATATAAACTATAATATATCTATTACCATGCGAGAAAAAAACACAAATTGTTGTCATGTTAAAATATTATTTACAATGAGAGACCGTTAGATCTTCCCAATTCAACCCAAACACAGAGTATTGCGTATAGGTATGGTACCTATATTATACATTTATTCGCGTATGTAACAGAGACGACTTTCAGAAAAACATTTGACGTTAAAGACATCAGTTTATACTATGTATGATATGCGAGTGCACAGGCAGATAAATATAATTAATTGTTTCGTTGTTTGATACAACAATTTAATATGTAACATTTTATTACTAAATTATGGTATATTTTAGCGTTGCAGAAACTCAAGTCGAGTAGTTTATTGTTATGAGTCTAACGACGATAATATATTGATATATTATTTTGATTTTTTTTTTTATCCATTCATTATTATTCGTATTATATAGCAACATCGTATTGATATTTGGTGTTTTAATCAAAACTCTAGGCAATTCGTTTAAATTCATCGTTATCAATGGGTACCAGCTATTGTTTACGATTTTATTTTTTTTTCAATTAATGGCATTTTTTAAAAACATTTTTTATTTATAATATTATAAAAAATATATTACGACGAGTGTCGTAAAACACCACCCCCACAACTGTAAACATGTGATAAAGCGAATTTTTTCTGCCTCGGGACACAGCATTGGTAAATATTTTTTTTTTATGCAGAGTGCAGGTTACGTGGTAAACATTTAGTAATCTGACGTATTCGTCAAAATTATATACGGTAACTGCCTTTGTTTCATATAAAAAAATGCATTTCAAGTACAAGTTTAGACGCCTTAAAAATTAATCACTGTAACACTGTACAAATAATATTGGTTTAAATATTTCATATAATATATATATTATATATTTGTATTATACGCGTATAGAAAATAGAAATACACATGTTCTCATATTATAGTAATGTGGATTTCACGATAGTAGTCGGTCGGTGTGGTATAACATATTACGCATAATATACAAGACGTATATTGTTATTAAGAGTGTATAACAGCAGATTTTTCAAAACAACAGCCGTTTTCGTATACTCGGGAGAATATTATTTTAATCAGCTCTTATGGTGTATCATGGTTTTTTAAAACTATATGCGCGCGCCATTGTTTAACATATATCATGGACGAAATATTTTTTAAATTATAATAGGTAGAGCCCTATAAAGGTTATTCTGTTATACATTATACTCGTATATTTATAATGATATTACAATAATGCGGTCAAAGCGGAATGATTCTGTGATTAATATATCATATAGTGCGTTACATGTTGCAATATTTGAGTTATTTATATTATAATCTCCAAAAGTAATTGAACAAATTGGTTTAAACGATTAAGGTTTTATCCCAATGCGCCCAACAGACAAAACAGTAGCAATGTTATCGATCGTTTTAATGTAGAATTTTACACCATTACTATATTAAATCATATAGTTACATAATATGGTACTGTGTTTTAAATTTTTTATTTTTCCAAATTTACACAGCTTTATAATAATCTACATATATGTACAGTGTCGTTTAATTTATTTTAAATTTTTCTATCCAAATAAAATATTTAGTCGCGGGTCGATCACGACTTGTGGTTTAAATCAAACACGGTATATTTCAAGTGTGTATCTTACACATGACTTAATCTCAAAAATGAATCACAGTCAAAGTTCGTACATTTCGCACTGGAAAAAATGAAACTCATATGTAAATATTTCGTACATACGAATATAAATCAAATGCCATGAGCACGTTTAGTTCGGTATTTCCTTGATAAAATTGTATGCTCTTATTGTAAACTGAGACTTATAAACTACGCATAGTTCTACCCCGAGAAATAAACCTTACAGTCATATTATAGTTCTTTTTTTCCGAGTTTGTTGTATTTTTGAGAAGTTTTTACTGACGTAAATTGATTTTATAGGAAACCGTGTGCACAGCAAACGAAACCACTAGAGACGTTTGTCGGCAACGGAAAATCCGTAATGAACTTATTATTATCTTGGGAACCTCAAAACTATTAACACCCGTTTTGGACCAACAGTGTTAACGTTTTTATAAACCGTTTATGGGGGGAGGGGGCTATAATGCCGTTTAAGAGATACGACGATATAATATTATACGTATTCGGCTCAACCACGATTATCTTGTAGTCGTTATAATTAACTAGTGAGTGTTTATATTGTTTATAATCGCCTTCGTTCGATAGGTATTGTATGCAATATACGTCACCGCCAATCAAAATAATAAACATCAAACAGTTACAAATGATCATGCTTTCATGTTTATTTCCGCTTTTGCGCATTTTACGAAAAAAATCATACAAATGTTATTCGACCAATTCAAAGAAAAAAATGGACTTTTTTGTTTTAGTTTTTCGCCATATTGTAAATACTGATAATAAACATACATTTATACTGCATATACATACTATATAAGTATTATTTATCAAGGGAAAGAATATGAATTAAATATAAGGGACGTAAATAACATTTAAAACCTATGCGATATATGAGAATGCATTCTGAAATAGGAATGATTTTGAAGAATATAGAACGATCTTGAACGTCACATGGTTTTCTAAGTAGTGTTTATGGTTTATGGGGTATTTATTTTTGATTTAACTGGAAAAACGTATACATTTAACCATGTATAATTTGGCCGTTTCTTAGGCATAAATATGTAGCATGAAAAATATTTTATTATTTATTATATATTATGTATTTGTTGATAATATAAACCTGTTTGTACCAACGAGCCTTTTAGCAAGGTTGTCGTCGGGCACACGGTCCTCCGGAGCCTTGTGGGTAATAGGTAACACTTTAGTAATAACACGAACAGCAATTTAAATATTAATAACACAAGTTGTATATTTTACATATATACATGTAATACGTATATTAACACGTGAAATAAGGGGACGGGGAACACCGCTCTGAGGAAACACTCAATATCGGGCGGAACTGCCAGTAACTTCGCTGAACTACTGCTGGATCATCGGTTGAAGGCGGAACGGCTTTATCTCGGAACTGAAGACTTCAAGACCACGTGAGTAACGAGGAGCACCGAAACGTCTCACACGCGAATCAACGTCGTATCGACACTTGCGCGTAAAATAACGGTTTCTATCGAGAGCTCGATGAGGTCGACGGATAAATCTATTGGATTTATAATATGCTACTATAGCAATAGCAAAAGAACAAATTATCTTGTGGTGCGAGCACACTTTTAGGCAACAAGATGGCCGTTAACACGAGAGCACGTGAATAATACGCAATTGCAAACGGAACAGAACACACGAACGACAATCGAACAACAACAACGACCGTTGGCGGCAGCGTATGCGTCGTTACCCGGACCAGGGTGACGTACACGTCAGTGTTGCCAACAGCACGAGTGACCGAGCGCGGTCATTTATTACACCCAGGTCCAAGACTGGCGGTAAACAGTTCTAGACAAAAGGATCGAACAAAACCATTTATATATATTTATAGTTCTACTGTCAGTTTTTATTTTTTTTTCTTGTATATAATAATAATTATTTATTTGAACTACTGCTAATCATATTCGAACCTGCGTTAATGAGGAACTTGGTTTCGTGTCGTGTATGAGGAGAACACCTCCGGCGTCTTGGGATTTGGCTGTTTGGAAATTTAACGAGGTACTTGCACGATCGATATGATATATATATATATGTATACATAGATACACCTAAATACACATTACAATACAATATATTATACGAGTCGAGTTCGTTCTATATTGCATTGTTATGGCACCCAATACACGCGAGCACACGATTACCAAATACACCTATTATATTCTAATATAGGTATGGTTCAAAGGCTCATACTATATTAAAGTGTACCAAATATAACAGCAAGAAGTATACAAATTTATCTATGTATACAAGCGATGAAGTGTATACGTATTCTCTGATTTTATAATAAGAGAGTCTTCATTAAGTATACGCCTTTAATAGTAATATCCGCCTATATATTTCACCTCTTGTCACCGTCCGTAGCTGTAGGGTATTTTTGTTTTAACCAATTACCAGTAGTTAGAAAAATCACATATATCATGAGTATATATATTAAAAAAATTTAACTTTCGATATATTAACCGACTATTTAAAAATGATTGGAAATCGAATTACTGAAAAAAAAATAAAATAAAATAGAATATACTAGCATGGTAACTATTATTATATAAATGTCTTTTTGAAAATGCCAAAACATTAAATTATCGGAAGAAGTAGAGAATTTAAATACCAGAATATCGATGCGATAAAGGTATTAATCGTAATACGCCTTAATACTAAGATGGTATACTAATGATGGTTTATCCATACGACCAGTTCTACTGTATTTCCATTTAGGATTTTAATTTTTTACACGACTTTTTTTAAAAACATATCATATTAATTTGTGCTCAATAGCTTATAATAATAATCAAATAAAATTATTATAGTTGTATTACAGTACGTATACATATTTATTTATTCAAGTGCGTATTCTGGTAGGTACACATGCCGTAAAAATTAAGTTCGAGTGCGTAGGTACATCTTTAAACGGTTTAGTATAACTAAAGTCATAACAGTTTACGTGCTCCAATTATAGTTAAATTACAAACATAACAATATAAGTCGTATAAGTACTGTAGGATGTAAGTATAAAGTAATCTATATAAAAAAAAAAAAAACAATAAGCTTTTCTAATAAAACGAATCAATAATAATGTACACAAAATTCTAATTAAGTTTTATATACATTATACATACTTATATTTTTTGTATTAGCTTAAATATTTTTCTTGATTGAAATAAAACAACTTTTATTAAATATTTAATTTTATCAAATGTTTAGGAATTTCAATATTATTTATTTAAACAGTTTTCAGTAAAAAATTATTCAAGAAAATATTATAATATAATATATAAATATATAAATAGAAAATCTTTAGACATTGAGTGTTTATCAGAAATAGAAGATAAACAGTAAGAGAAAGATAATTATAGGGAGTGGATAATACTCTGTAGCGGTTTTTGAGAGTGGGAATACTTAGCATAGGAATGGACAGAAATCATCCAAACAACATTACAGCTGTCGAAGTTCAACTAATGTTTTTAGAGGCACAAAGAAATGTATGCCAATCGGTTGGTCGGAGGAGTTAATGGTTTTTGGATTAATTTATTTGGTCGGAAATGTTGCCGAAATGTCTATTCCACTATATAATAATATAGGTACTTTATATTGAAACTTATCAAGACAATCTAATGGAACTTCTAAAAACCACGATACCCGTATATTCATGATATTATTATTATATATATATATTATATATTTATTCTATTCATAATCGAATAATTTTAATTTTGTTCTTTTTTTATATTTCTGAAAACGCATTGTACAAAAGTTATTGACTACCGCGATCTATACACAGTTAATATAATATTATATATTGTCCGAAATAGATATTTTAAATTAATTAATGATTATAAATCGATAAATATGAATACAAAGAATTATAAAAATATAATATAGAAATTTATGCATATAATATCATACAAATATAATACCAATTTATACGAGTATTTTACATTCAATCTTTTGTCCGGGAAAAAATATTGTAAAATTAATTTTTAATGTAAGACATATTTTTATTTATTAAATATTAATTATATAATATAAATACGCAAGTCATATTATATGCGATATCGTAAAAATTAAAAAAAAACAATGATTAATATTTTTATGATTGGGTTCTCTCGCTCATATAAATATACGTATACTACAGTAATTGTATACGATCCGAAATTAAAATTATAATTTACTGCGTAAAAAATAATTATGTATTCAAAGCAATTTCAAACAAAATTAAAAATACAGTACTTTTCATAGTATATTTTTACGAGGTTAAATAACGAAACATTTTATGTAATTGCATATCTTACAAACTGTCGATTGCACATTATTATTGCTGTTAACTTCACAAAATGAACCATTGGAGTAAATATTTGTGTATTATTTGAACGACCTCGTGGTTGATTATTGTACAAACTGTTTAAATTACAAACTACCACACTAAAATTGTTTAATGCGTTTTGGGAAATAAAATAATACCGTGCTATTTTTATGGTTTCTCGATAACGAAGTTTTGGATTTTGATAATCTATTTATATCTAATCAAAACTGTATTAAATAATATTTAAAATACAATATAGATACGACTAAAACTTCATAGCAGTGGAAGCCAATCAAAATGTTTATCCCTTTATTCTATCACAATACAATATAGGAGACAAAATATGGATACATACCCCCAAAATTAATATTTTTCCTAATTTTTAGGGTTAATTTTGTTATAAATATTAATGTAATTTATATCAAATTATGTAATACCCGTCAATGTCCATAGTATTATACAAATAAGTATCACACAATTTAATTAATTATGGAACTTTGCTATTCACGTTTGTTTCTGCGTAACTTAATTATATGAAGTGCGTTTGTTGCACATTATTTTTTATTGATAACTAGATATTTGCATATTTATAATCTATTGTATACCTATCTTAACATATTACCTTTATTTACCACTGGTTGTTATTTATAATAACCAAATAAAATATTTGATGATACAATCACAATTTGAAATGTGTTTTAAGACTGTATGCGAGTATGGGATTTTTAGAACATACTTCAGATTCTGAACGCAAGGATGAATGTACTATGGTTTACATAAGTTATAGTATATATTTTTATATAAAAATGATTCTGAATAGAGCTACGATTCAAAAAAAAAAAAAACTCTTGTTGGTATTTCAAAACCTCATTTGCTCAAAAATTTGGTAAGGCCGACAGTTATTTTTTTTGTTTTTGTTTTTCGCACATTAATGATGTATTGAAACTATCAAAATATGACATTTCTAAAGAACCGTCGAGATGATTTACAGTCTTATTTAGTAGTGTCGTGTCTAAACACTTGATATGCCAAAACAATTATTAAAATAGCAACAATTAAAGAAGAGAAACGTCAAGAAAACATTCTTCGTTCAGACAAAGTGGAGTGGACTAACTTCATGTAGATCAAAAAAATGTGATTGTTTCAAACGTCCAATGAATTCATGATTCTCGGAATACAGAAACTATTATAGTATAACAATATTATGTACTGTTGTATTCAATGCGCAGATACCTCATTGACGTTTAATAACTTAACTTAGTTAGTTTCTTGGGAATTAGTTCTCTTTATATTTATTTTTGGCAAGTACCTACTCACTTTAACATGGTTGACGAGGTAATACGTGTCTACGCACAACTCGAAAATTCGTATTAAGTCTATATATATATATGTATTCAATTATATTATATTATGTTTTATTGGAGCGTATCATCCGTCATGAGCTGGGCTTAAGCATTGGGCCTGTAGTGTGTTTTGTTTAGACTACTAATAACATTGTAGTTTGTTGGTCACGTAGTTACCCAGAATTACAAAAAAAAAAAAAGGAGGAAATATCGATTCGATTGATACCACGTATTATTATATGATACCGTTATATTATGTATCGTATTTGCTGTACGGTATGAATTAACTAATTGATATTTAAGCATGTTTTTATACGATGATTTTATTATTATTATTCAAGTAAGTCATCGTTGACATTATTTAGAGTGGTATATTTTTTATTTATTATATAAATGTACGATATATCTTATGATAATTTAAATTATAAATGATTTTCTAAAATCTCTTTATTTTATCAGCATGAGCGATGAGCCTAAAAATGTATAGGTTATATAATATGTAATATGCATTGTGTTTAATATATTATATTATATAAGTTAAATTAATTTTTGATAAATTTAAATTAAATTTAAAAAAAAAATTGACATTTTTTATTATTTTGATATTATAAAAATATAACAGCTTATAAAATCAACAGAATTGTTTAAAAAAAGTACTGAAAGTTCTAGATTTCAATTATTTTTATTTGTTGTTTGGTTACGAACTTAATGTTTTACCATTAATGAATTTTATGATTAAAACATTAGTTTGTAATTTCAACTAGAATATATTATATTTTAATAACTTAATCTGATTATTAAAATTACGAATATTGTATACATTATAATTTTATTATCTTATTATTATTTCAATATCGTTCTCGATATTATAGTAATTTTACTACCAAGAGTATTATAATGATTAATATTTGACTTTAAAGATAATAAACTTACAAATACATCAATATAGTAGTTACTTTAATGAAAATAAACGCTATCGAACATTTATGTTAAAATATATAATGAAATAGTAAATTAATTACTCTTGTATGATTATTTAGACCATTAAATTTGAAGCAATTTAACATACAAACAGTGGAGAATGTTGCAATATTTTCATGGGTTATGATACGTATGACGAAGGTATATAGAAGTTTATAATTTATCTGTAACTATTCGTCATCATTGAGCGTATATTTTATTATTGGCCTTATTAACTTAGGTTCTAGTCGGATAATTAAAAGGGAACTTATGAACAGTAAATTTTATCGAAATAGTATTGAATTTGTAACGTAATATGATTCGCCTTTTACCAATAACCTTTTAAAATATGTTGGTTTTAATAAACACAAATATTAAATAATACAGTTTATGATTCTAATTAAATGCAAATAAATAACTTTTTTTTTATATTATATGTATATTATTTTAAACGCTAAATATTATATTCAATTCTTTAAGTAGTAATAGTGGCATAAAATACAATTCGTTAACCATATACAAGTATATCTTTTCAATCATAATAATCTATCATATGCCACTTTGAGGAAAAACATAGACATATACCTAAATAACCATATAAATATAGTGTCACCGCCGTGCATTAATGAAATCATCTTAATTAACTATTGTTAAACAAATTACAGATTGCATTATACATCATATATTGTGTAGATACTTATATACAAATATGAATATAAGTTTATACGAAAAAGACAAACTGATTGAAGTTATTCACATAATCATTATGAGATAAAAATTATATACGATATGAATAATATGTTGTAATGAATACCTATGGGACATGATTATTTAATTTTTGAAATATATTTGGTATTTTTGTGATTTAGTATTACGCAATTAAAAATTATCTATCATGTAAATTCGTAAATAAGATGTTTTATCTATAGGCCATAGGAAAGATATGGAGATCAAAATCACCAAAGTTTTTAAAATACGATTCGTTATTATTTTGGCCATTTTGTTTGATAACTTAGATACTCAGAATAGTATAAAATAGTAGCTTCCATCAAAATTCAAATGAGCTTCAGTCCTTGAACTTATATTATGTGGTATAAGTTACCAGAAAATCATTAGAGTCACATACGTGTAACTTTTTAGGTAGGTATATAACATAATATTTTATTAAAATTATTATTATTTTTTTATTATTATTTTACGTATCATATAAGATTTTTTATTTTTATATATGTATAACACTATTTCTATACTGACGTTTACTGTGTACTAAAATAATAAATACCCAGCATAGTAAATTGCATGAGTATTTAACTGACAGGCATAACGGGTGTAATAAAAAATACATAATATATCTGGATATCAGGATCGATAAAATTAATGTAAATTTTATACGATGTGGTACACAATCATTTTCTCGTAAAACGGTCTATTTTTTTTTTTAGAGAGAAATTTTTGGACAGTTAAAGTGTTTTAATTGTATATTTTAAAGCATTTACATTTTTTGAAAACGACCAGAATTTGTTTGAAATACAGATTGATTCATTCAAAGAACGTATGTAAATTCTAACACGATAGCTAAGTAAAAATTATGAATTCTACTAGTACTCATTTTTGATTAGTAAAAACGAATTTCAATTTTACTATATATTTTTTGATCAATTTTGATTTTAATTTTTTTTAGTAATTTTTCAGTAATGAAGACTAAATATGATTAAATTGACACGTTTTTCTATTCACATTGAATACATAATTATTTACACATCTACACCGCCGTCAGAGATAATCATTTTTATTGCTCAAATGATTTTTGATACTTCTATCGTGTGGATTATTATCGTAATAGAAATTGTAAAGTTTATATTTTATTCTAACGTAGCGTATGAAGTGTAATATTATATTTTTTCAACTATAGATTCATAGTTTAAAAATGTAGTTACATTTTTTTGGCATCATCAATATTGTATTATTGTGTATGAAAAATTTCAAATGTAAGCTTTTTTAAAAATATTTTTATGCATTTACAATTTATGAATCTGACCCTAAAATCAACTGCTTGAAAATCGGTAGAATGTATATGTTCATTATGCAAACTAACGGTTGCCATGAATGAATTAGAATAATATTCTATACCTGTATTATGTAAAATATGTGAAAATGGAAATCTTTGTCACTCATGTTCTCAGAAAGTACTCATCCGATTATCTTGATTTTTTTTTTTGTAATGTAAGCATATATTACGCAGCAGATTTTAAACCTATTTTTGGTTCTATAAGTTAAAGAAAAATCGAGTTATTAATTTTTTAAATAATCGGAAAATACATGCATACAAATATTTATTTTTTTTTTTTATCCGTGTTACCATTTATAAGTTATTATTAGAATTTAGTATTTTGGTGAATAGTTTATGTAGTAAAACAGTACAAACCATTTTCTTTGTTTTTTAGTTTACACTATTGAAACTTTACTTTTACCACAAGTATAAATTATAGGAGTGGATGTAACGATTGATACATATATTATTATGTATAACACTTTTGTAATATTTATTTTAGATATTTTTAAGTTAAACAAATAAATGTTCTGGGTCACATTTTAGTGAAATTCACTTTTAGAAAACCATTATTTTTCTAGCATATTTCTTTTTTATCTGATCGGAACAATGGGTTAAAAATTGCCCTATTTTCTATATTATCACTTATCGCTCTTTTTCTGTTGTTATTTATGGTGGAAATGTTAGTACCTTACTTTTTTTTTATTATTGAATGCCATAAAAATTGTTAATTTAATTATAAGTAAACTTAGTGCATCCATAATATTACCATCAATAAAACGAACAGGCCGATTAAATGATAAGTTTATCATTAAATGGTTCTAAATGTCGTAAATTATTTCTTATTTGATTATATCGTGACTATACTATATATATTTATTATTTTAAATCTTTTGGTAATCGATTTTTAATTTTATTTCTATTTTTTATTCTAATCAAAATATATAAAAAAAAAACTGGAGTGAAGCTGTGGACGCACGAGTTGCCGTACGTCACTGGTATTAATCTAGCGGTTTTGTTGCTAGTTCTTGGATGGGTGACTACTATGGTTTTTAGAAACACACGCCTACATGTCCTACCTAACCATAGTTGTCGAGAAAAAATAATATTTAGTTTAAATCTCTTATATAAAAACAAGTATACACAATAATTCCAAGCAAAATTTAAAACGAAAAAGATGCATACATAACGTGACAATTTTAAGTTCTTTTTATAAATTAGTTTTCGCCCTCGAGAGTTCAAAGTGAACATTCTTGTCATTAAATCTTTCATTTTAAATTTTTATTTTTTATTTTTTTTTAAATTTACTATTAAAATAAATGTTTAAACCTTATTATATTTATAACTATTTTTATTTAATACAACGGTTTAAAGTGGATATATAGAAACCAAAAAATGACGGGCGCTACTTACAAAATTAACCAATATTTACCAATTGTTCGTTTTAAATTTGTACGCTTTAGGAATGAAATAAATTTAAAATTATACATAATCATTTTTATTACAATATTGTTATAAACTAATAAATAATAACTATATATACATGTACAGTATACAATATGAATTATACATACATACTTATTTAAATTGTTCGTAACTATAAATAATTTGAAGTTTTTCATAAGTCCTTTTAGTTTTGAACTATCGAGAGTTAACCTATTATAGTTCATACATTTCACCGATTTTCTTTCAGTTGTCAATTTTTTTTTTTGTCATTATTTATATAACTATTTATCCAATTAGAAAATAACTTACATTTTTTTTAGTAGTGTTGTTTTTTTTATTTAAAAGGTGTTATGTAAAATCATGCATTAATTTTACTCACTATTAATGAGGAAGGTGTATTGATCGTAATACCTTGTGATTTTTAAAAAGGATTGATCTCCATTTGAGTAGGTAGGAATACCTAATAAGATCAAGTGACTTCACCCCACCGATTTTTATTGGAAGCAAATCAAAATTATATTTATTCAAAATTTGATTCTATTATTCAATGTTTAAAATGGAGGAGTCCATAGAACAGTGTAGGTATACCTATTCTACATTATATATAATGATTGATCAAAAAATTCAAACACTACGCTGAAAAATTAAATTGACTGATTAATATCAGATAATCGAAATGGTAACTGTGAGGGAGTCAAAAATGATTTTAAAAAATATTTCCGTGATAAATTTAAAAATAAATGAATAACACGTGATTCAAAACGTTTAAAAATAATGAGACGCTTTTTATACATGGATAATCCACGTGGATGATACGCATACGTAGTGCATATTTTAATATATTTAATAATACGAAAATACGTCTAAAATTTGCTAGAGAAATCATCGGTCATTCCGATTTCTGCTTCAAATCGAACGTAGACGTGTTGCACATTGCTAAGTGTACGTATAAAACAGTGAACACTTTCGTACGGCACTTCAACAGGAAACACAATGATATTATGGTTTATACACACAGTGTAACACATGAAATTTTGAGGAGATCGAACAAGCGTCACGTGTTAAAAGCATTCTGCCACGAACAAAACTCGTCGACAAAACAAATGTCCACACTCTCAGTACAGTGATAATGTACATACTCGAATGCCCGCAATGTAACTATAACCATCTAAAGCCTCATCGATTTTATAGTACTATCCACGGTGGTTCTTTATTGCATAGTATATTATATCATTTAACCACGAGCAGCAGTTAATCTCCCCTTCACGGCGCTAAAATACGCTTTTTATTCGCGATTTGCGTGTTTGTAAAATACCGGAGTACCTGAGTACGTATTATTCATTTGTTATAATAGGTATTTTTACAGTGCGTTGGAATTTTAGCAAAATAAAATAAAAATAAACAGTAAAAAAAATGCACATATGAATGCTATTGATAGGGTGTCAACATAATACAATGCGTGCATACTGCACACGTTAAATACCAAAATAACTTCTGCGTGGCTCTAGAAATTTGTCAACCTAACCTCATCGGTCGTCAGCCTTACCCCGGGTCAAGATTAATCAAACTTTTCCCTATTGTCTTCGGAGCTGCCAAAGTTCAGTCATCTCGTAAATTAAGTTTGTGCAAGACTATATTAAATTAAGCATTTTTAGTTGACTTAGGTGCGCTTTCAAAAGAAAAATAATCGAGATATACATTACGAGTCAATAAAATATATATAAAGAGGTGGATTTTTGTATTTTTATTTCTGTATTATTATACGTAATTTAACAATAATTTCAATTTTAAACAAAACAATATTATTACCTCTTGATAATATTCGTGTTTATGGAATGGTCATTAAGTCTATTCAACTTGATAGCCTATATATTGTTGATAATCAACATTGATATCGTATTAGTAGTAGTTTATGTTAAAATGCGTAAAATATTATTATAATGTTTACATAAACTTGAAATTTAAAATTAAAATTTTTATCAAAAGTTTAATTTCTGTTAAATAAATACGATATCCGATATTTTAAGGATTATTATTATTATCGTATGGCAAATGGTAATTAAAAAAAAAAAAAAACTAGACATTTTTATTTATAAATATAATAATATTAAATACGCTGATTTCATTGTATACTTTTTATCAACAAAGTATCTTTGAAAAAGTGTTTGTACAGCCGTGATTGGGATAACTATTTTAACAAAATTAATATGATTCACGATCAATGTTAAAAGCAAATATTGAAATACCTTCTACGAGCACAATAAAAAAAAAAAAGATTTTCGTTTATATTTTTGAGTTTATCTTATTTAGCGAGGGAAAAAATGTAAAAGTCACTACGAATAATAATTAACTTTTCTCGTTGTTTTATACATATATTATGTGTGTAGTAATTTTATTTTTTATTTTTATTTAAATAACAATGACAATTGAAGTTTTCTTAGGTTTATAGGTTTTTATTTGACGTTTAATATTTTACCGCAAAACAAGGACCAAAAAAACAACACTAGACTTTTAATTAATTATATTAAATACATTTTAATTTAAGCTTATATAATTACTGTAAATTTAATTATATTTGATTGTATGCTGTTAAAAGAGTTTACGTTAAATTAACTTTTATACATATTATAATTTCCACAAAAAAAAAAAAAAAAATTTCCACCCAAAGATAATACAAAATTATTATTTTTGGCGTGAAGTTTATTTTAATGACCTGTAGGTAATTTTTGTATAAAAAAAATTTAGAAAGTTTTATAGGCACGTTAAAAAGCGATCCTGCCATAAAGATCAAATCAAAAACATAAAACAAAAACCTTTTAGCGTTATTTTACATAAAAACTGAATACGAAGCAGATTACTTTTTAAAGGCTCGTAAATTTTTTTTCAGTTTAGAATTGTTAAGCTTTTTAAAATTCATATATTTTTTTCTCATTTCGACCACACGTTCGTTTTTTGTGTAATGTATTTAGCTATAGAATTCAATACGATCATCCAACAAAATGTTTATTTTCGCTTGGCTCAGACCAACGAAACTAGTTAGTAATAATATTGAATATTATAGAATATCAATTTAGTGATCTATTAAGATAAAACTATTTAACCGAATGTTTTAATATTTTATCGAATTCGTTTATGATGGGATCTAAACTATGTTTGAAACTTAAATCAACAAAACGTGGTTTAACGATTGACACTTATACGACCCTACGTGGTGTGAAAAGTTTTCGTATAAGTTGAGCACGAAAATCGTGCACATTTTGACGTGTTTGGGTGTTATAACTTATAAACAATAATTATCATAGGGCATACAATATATATTATATATACCTTGTGTCTAGAAAATTTGAAAATCCTCGATCTGTAGTGAGTATCACATATTATTAGTATATGATAATGCGTCTGACGATTAATTAAATTAATATCATATGCGGATCTTCGTCGTGTTTGATAATGTGATATTGTCACTTTCAGTCGTTGTACGATATTTGATCCTCACTAATGTAATAAACTTTTTCGACGGCAGACACATTGTATATTATTTTATTATAGTTCACTGTGAGGAGTGTGTCAACAGAACGACAATAGGGTAGATATACTTAATATATTCGAAAATAATAACATTTAAGTGATGCTTATTAAAAGTTTTTTTCAACACCGAAAGGACTGACATGTTAGAGCGGCTGGTGATGGTGGTGGTGGAAAGTATAGAATTAATAAGTACCTATATAAGTATAAAAATATCGTTTGCATGGTTTTAGATTTTTATCAGTTGCCAATAGTTTCAAAAATGTTTTAGTGGATATCGTGAAATACAGTGAAAATAAATTAGCAAACTGAAATAATAAAACCAGCAGTATATTAAATTTATGACAGTACTAATTTTTTTCTTCCAATGTTCACTATACAGTAAAAATTTTTTGAAAAATAATACGTGTCTATATATTTAAGATTTTAACCTACAGATAATAATAATATGATGCACACATTTTACGAATAAATATTAAATATAGATCTTCAGGTGAATAAAATATGTGTTCATCAGGGAGGTGTTGAAAGTTATAATTTAGTGGAATAGTACTTTAATATTTATTATTTTATTTTTGTTTTTGGTATTTTTTTTTTATGAAATATTTACATTTTTATACAAACGAAATATAATGAATAATGATGAATAAAATATAAAGCTATTTCTTCGAAGGTCAGCCACAAAATAATGAAAGGTTTAAAACGACCTATCAAAACCGACCTGCCATATCTTGTACGAATTATTATACGCATCGAAATAGTATCCAATTCGTGTAGGTAACAATAGTGTATAAGGAGAGTTATCCTGTTTTACCATTAGTCTATAAAGCTAGCGTAAAATAACTCAGTGTATGTATTACATATACCTAAAGCAGTTAATTATTTTGAAAAATATGTTTATTTGTTAATAATTAATTATATTACACAGCAATACTAACAGTGGAATATCGTATCCATATTAATTGTTCTATCTTGTAATATTAATTACAATAATAATACAATTAAAACTATTATTTGAGAAAATATAAAGTAATTACGATGAGTCTCCTTTCCGTTGTAAAGAACTACTTTACGGTTGTATGGATACTTCAGTAAATAATGTTGATAGAAAACGGTATTAAACTCCCGTTAATTTTATAAATATTGTTGGGTAATTATTTTTGTTTTATCATTCTGCGATGATCCGGCAGGTATAGCAAAAGCTCGCTTTATGATTTTCTAAATCGTAACCAAACATACGTTACTTTTAAATTAACCACTAATTGACTTCTAAGTACACATTTTTTTATTCATTCGTATTCTGGTTTATTGTTTTTTTTTCAATTTCTTTAATTTATTATTTATTTTGGAATCATACTAGAGAATTTAAGAGTACCCTATGCATTTATATATCATCTTTTTTACCTTCTTGGTGAGTTAGCAATAATTCACGGTTAACCGTTGGTAAGCTATTCTTACTTTTATTTGTATTACGATGATAAATTGGTACTTTTTATGAGATTAAGATGAATTATTACTTATTCCTTTATAAATATTGTTTTATTATGATTATTCAACACGCGTTGCAGGTTTCTAAAATTTTGTATTGTTCATTTTTTTGGCCAAAAATATACAGAAACAAGTGTTTTAATTTGATGAAAAAATAAAGTAAAAATGATAAAATATACTATTTATACATATAATATTAATACTTCTTGTACTATATGAACTGAGTATTGAAATTATATCTTGTAATTTATTTACCAAGTAATTATAAAATAGTATGCAGATAATATCCAATGGGGTTTACGCTCAAATAGAATACACAATAAATAGTTCACAAATAATTAAAAATTATCAATATCATTAGACGTTACTAAATAGTAATTAATGTTATAAACACGCGTGAGGTGCGTATAAACTATGATTTTAATAATATATATTACAAAATAATGGTATTAATAAAAAAAATTTCTAGTGTACTTCTGTGGTAATAATTAGTGAAAAAAAATATAACTTCTGAAAATATGTTTACATTAGCAATTTATAAAAGTATATTTAATGTATACATAGAGTTCCCGCCTTCAAACTACAAGTACAAAAAATTACATTTTATTATGATTTAGTTATCTCAAAAATATGATTTACTCGAGAAAAATGTATAGCTCCTTTGAGGTTTACACATAGTAGAAAAATATATTCCCAGAAGACGAGAAAAATCACTGTGGAATAAATTTGTTCCTAGTCGTATTGCTACAACTTAAAAAACTTCAATGGATACAGGAGTTTTATATGTATATATATATATATATATATATATATATATACATATACACATACATAATAAAATGGGCCTAGGATCAAATGTATAAAATATATAGTTGAAAAAGAAGAAATTTAATATTTGAACAGAAATTCTATTTAAAGATTTTGCGTCATAAATTGTTATATTAGTTTTACGTTAGCGTGATAATATCATATATTATAGATGAGAGCCGTTAGAAATTTTATGAAATATAATCAACTAAATATTTATAGTGAGAGTTATGTGTAAAAACATAATATCATTGTACCTACAGCTGCCAAAGTGAGAGTATAATAATATAATAAAGACAGGTATTTTGTAATGTGAATAATATATTATTTTCGTTTTTCAGAGTGACATGGTTATTATGGGTTTCGTATTCATGAGTTGTCGTGTCTAAGTATAATATAGAAATTGGCGCAAAACGAATGAGACGTATAAATGAAGTAATATAATATATATATATTTACATTACACGTCATGGTAGCCACAGAGTTCAGAGTTTTATAATGTGTTATGTGTATAAAAAAAGTTAATACGTGTCATGTCATTGAAACTGACAAGGCGCGACGTGGATTTAATGTGATTCTAAAGAAATGAAAACAAATATACGGAACTAGTAATTATATATATATACCTACAAGTTTTTTGGAAACGAATGTCTTTTGTTGTGACTTCTGCTACGATGTAGCTGTGTAGTGTGTGTAATAATACTAATAACATATAAATGCCAATGCGCTTTTGACCTTTTATTCCAGACGTGTGCACATATGCACATATATAATATATTATGTACAAAGTAAAAAAAAAAAAAAAACATTTTCTCTTTCACATGACGGATTTTTTATTTTTTTTTTTAATCGAAATTGTCTTATTTCTTTTATAAATGTCACTGACAAAGGTTTTGTCTTAAGTATAAATGATCACATTCCCAAAATTGGGCACTTCTTATTAATACAAAATATTAAATAATTTTAGCACCATTTTGAAATGCAAAATTTTATGGTAGAGCTTTGTTAAAATGCATATGATGTCACACTAAGATTGGGTTAGGAAAATTGAATATTTTGCTTTAATGTAATAATTTAAATTTTTAACGTGTGTTTGGATTTGAATATTTAATTAAAAAGTATGTTGTTTATAAAGATTTATTGGTAGTGATGATTTATAGGAATTATGTATAGATATTTTTGTGCTTACTGAAAAATAAGCAGTGTGTTAGTCTGACAAGTATATTATCATCATTGTTGTGTATATAGTGTTAATAATAATCAAACTATCATTAATCGTTCATCAGTTCGGACTTTTGCTCTGTCGACTATTAACAAAAAATAAAATATTTTATCATTGTTGTTGAAATTTTCCTGAACTTCATAAAATGTTCCACTATCAGTGTCTAGGAATATGTATATCTATCGGTTTACAAAAATATAATAATAATTTTGAATGAATCTTTTTAATTTTTTAACTGTGTTATTAAAAAAGTAGACACCATTTTTCATTTTTTACCACCTTTAATATTATAGTTATATTAAAATATTTAAATAAATTTGGCAGATTTAAAAAATAATGTATTATATTATGACTTTTTCAATATAAGTGTAGAAAACATTTTTTATTAACTAAATAATACTTGAGGTGTGAAATTGCTTAAATAATCATTAAAAATTTGAACCATGTGTCTTATAAGGTCTGAAAATAATATAGTATAATGAATAATTTGTCAGGTGTTTACTCGAAAAAAACAACAGTGACATACTTATGTTCAATTAAGTGTAGGATATATCAAGATTCTTACTGTTAAAGAAGAACTTATGTGTGTTCATAGAAATAATGGATAAATAAATAAAAGATGCGATTATATTGAAACACATTGTCGGATTTATTGTAAGAGCTATTTTAAAGTCAATTCAATGTGTAATACGTGCTAATAAACTAAGTGTCGACGAAATAAATTCAATGCTATTAGTAAAAAAGAAAAAAACACTGGTGGTCTACCAATGGCCAGTCAAGATGTTTTAAAGCTATGTCAAGTGTCAAAAACTGGTATAAGAGTAAATGGGCCACAGTTTAATAACATGACTATAGACAGGTTGACAGTAAAAATTGTCTCGAAGATAAATTTGGAACATTATTTTATAAATGTATTTAGTTTTTTTATGGAACAGTTTCTATGAAATAGTCAATTATTGAAATTCATAAAACTCATTATACACAATATTTAAAATTTCTGTTCAAATAGGTACCTACTAAATAACATTATTAAACATTATATAAATACACTATATGTGTATATAAATAGAATATCATTAATTTAGACAATTTAATTACCATTTTGATTTTTAATATTCATTTGTAAATATAATGATATAATTCTAAGGATATCACTATCTTTATAACCTTTAGTTTTTTCTACCTAGCTTATCTGAATGTGACCTTAGAAACACGTTCTACAGTTCTACACATAGTCTATCATTATTAGGTATACGACTTGAATTGACCTCTGTATGACTGTAAATCAGGCCTATAGCAACATTATAATATTTTCTTTGCATTTAACGTTAAATATATATCATGAAAATCTAAACTTTCATTGATCATGGTTATGAATAGTTAAAAACACGGTTATATTATTACATTAGGTTAATTAAAAGCAACATTTTGATCAATTTTAA
Organism: Aphis craccivora; assembly: GCA_009835225.1. NCBI lineage: Eukaryota > Metazoa > Arthropoda > Insecta > Hemiptera > Aphididae > Aphis > Aphis craccivora. The sequence goes on along the minus strand of VUJU01000677.1, from coordinate 66,013 downwards.
AGCACAATCAAGTGGAAACTAATAAGTCACTTGTGTATTGCAATGCGATGAATCAATGCATGAATATAGTTGTATGCTTTTGAAGTTACATATTATCATTTCAAATTCTGTGTGAAGCAATGAATGTATGATGTATGTTTTATATTTATTTATATATATGTGTGTGTGTGTACACAATAATAGTAGTCGATAAAATGTTTTAATTTTCAACGTTGAGGGTGATTTAAAAAAAAAGAAATGAATCTAGAGTTTTATTTAAATAAGTCAAAATAAAAAATTCACAGTACATTTTTAATGATCAGAAAAAAAATAACAAGAAAAAAGGGAATTTTAACTTAACAATTTACAAAATCGATTTTTTTTTTTATTTGAGATAAATTGTTGTAAGATTTCGATCATTTTTGAGTTATACGAGTATATACTATATTATAGGCACTCCAAATGTTCAATTGATTTTAGTTTTTTTTTCTATAAATACAGATTAAAAATTATTCAATGGATATAAATGCTTGACTATATAATACAAACTCCTCATAAATCATTAATTTATCAAACAAAAAACATAAAACTCTATAGGTAGTCACAATATTTTTTATAAGTTTTTTAAGTTAAAATTATAACAAAATTCATAAAAATGCGAAGATAAGCAAATATTTTTTTAATTAAAAATTCACAAAATATGTGATTTATACCTAAACTTTGAACATTTAATACAATATTATTTTTTTTTTATTTGAATTCTGATTTCACAAAAAAAAAATAATAATAACTCTTTTATAGTTAAAATTCAAACAAAACTTTTTGTTCTAAACTTAATTTTTGAAAACGTAATACATGATTTCTCATTAGTATTTCATATTAAAACAATACTATTTAAAAACAATGTATAGATACAATTATTTTTTATAGACTTTTTAAGTTAAAACTTATAAGAAACTTATATGTAATTAAATATAATTAAAATAAATATAATATAATTATAATTTAAACGATAAATAATGATGATAGTTATTTTGTTATAATTTAAAAACATTATTGGTTGGGAACTTAAAATTTTTACATAATATGTAATTGTATTTAACGCAATGAAATTTTTTTTATGTATTTCCAGGTACTATCTATTCATACTATGCATCTACTTTTACTGTTTTACGGTATTTGCAGAATGATGTTATTAAAACACGTATTATTATTATTAAATATTAATATAATAAATTCGAAATTTTTGGATAACATTATATCAAACTTGACCGTAGGTAGTATTCAAAGTGAAATAAATGACTGAAATAGCTATACATATCAAAAAATCAAAAAAAAAAAAAAAACATCATAAAATATAGTTTGTGATACAGGCCGACAACCGTCTCTACTCACAATCTTTTTTTTGAATACAATGATATATCGTTGAATTCAAGTTTAACATGTCCGTTGTCCATAACAGTGACTAACACTAACAGAGCGGTACTTTATTCTATTTCTTGCTTACTTTATTAGTATTTTATATTAATACGAAATAATTTTAAATTTGCGCTGTATGTGTATATGTAAACTCACAATAGTCGAAAAAAATATATCATAATGCAAAACAGGACAACAGTAAAATATAATTTTTCAATTATACGAGTGTATAAAAATCGATATTTTTATATTATTGTATAAAATATTAAATTCAAGCGGTGAATACACATTCAGTTTAATTAAAAATGTATTTGGGACATAAACCTCAGTTTTGCTATTTGTAGTTCCATCAATATTAATTAATTTAAATTGTTTTTTGCCGTGTCATATCAATGAACCTGATGAATATAATATTACAGTTTAAAATTATAATTTAAATGAAGTAATTTTGTCTCCTGACTCATAATTGTACAGATGTACAGATATAACTATGTGTATGGTTGCAAAATTGTACCTTAAAAATAAAATGATATATCACTGTAGGCTCTGAATATCTGCGTGTAGGTACTAATATGATGATTTTTTCGCCACATTAAACACCCTGCGTATTTAACAAAGCAATTTTAACTTATATGATCAGGATCACCATATCCATTTTTCACAAATAACATAATTTTAAAGAAGATAATAGTACTTAAACCAATGTTAAAAGTTTAAAAAAACAATTAAATTATAATTTATTAATATAATATACGATTACTTGGAATATTATTATAAAGTTTTTTTGCTATTATAATAATGTTTTTTTATAGAATTATAGAATAATATTTAAAACTAAAAAATCAAACATTGGTTACTAAATAATATTATATGAAATACACATTTTTTTTAATAATCTTATTAGGTAGGTCTGAAGCATATTCTAATCATGTATTATTTGAATCTTGGGACTTGGAATAATATTTAATATGTATAATGTATATTGTACAGTGTATAGGTGTAATGTAAACGTTAATCATTGGAGATTTATAATAATCCGATTTTATCCGCTTAAAAAAGACTGTCATTACTATGTAATAAGTATAGATTTATAAATTCAATTCATTACGTGAAATTGATTGCATAGTGCATAGTAGGTATATGTACATAATCTATAATCAAAAATTGAGAAATAAGCACTAAAAGTAGAAAAATTTCAAAATAATTAAAAAAAAAATAATAAAAAAATAAGGTATCATTGTATACGAAAAACGATTCTGAACGGAGATGATTTGTCAGCCTAGCATAATATGATTTCCAGTGGTTAGTGAAAAAGGTGGTTTATGTTTTAATGGCCTGAATACACCAAAATTTAAGTTCTTTTATAATTAATGTAAGTTAAACATATGAAAAATCTTGTATTAAATTTTCAACTCTTAGCTACTTATACAAACATTTTTATGAACTATACCTACAAAATAATTTGCAAATATTCATGATTTTGACGAATTTTTGTCAATATTTGAACTTTAAAAGCTAATAAAAAAAAAAAATGTGCCTATGTATTATTATATTTTTTTAATCACTTTAAGAATAACTAATGAGAAACTTTGTATTAAAAATTATATGTATAAATATTTAAAAATTTAAAATTCAAACGCACTTAAAATTTTTCCTATAATGATGTAACGAGTTTTTTCTATAGCTACTTGAAGGAAAACTTATGGAAAACTTAGTGTTGTAATTTTAATCCTTAGTTATAAACACAAAAAATTTTATGATTTTTTTAACTTCAAAATTACATGCAAATTTTCGCGTTTTCGACTGATTTCGTAAAAATTTGAACTGTAAACGCTTATAAAAAAATTGTGACTTACGATTTTTAATTTTTTTTAGCTACCATAAGAAAAACTCATAAGGAACCTTGAATTAAATTTTCAAAACTTTTTTGTCATCCAAATTTTTTTTATCGACACTTTAAAAAAATTCTTAAAAAAACCGAAATTTTCAGTGGTCTATAAATAACTCAAAAAAAGTTTTCAAAAAACATTTTTGAAAATTTAACTGTATATAGATAACTCTGACATAAATATTTGGTGAAAATTTCAAGTATTTACAGTGATTAGTTTTTGAATTACAACCACATAAAAAAATCGGTCGAAAACTAGTTTTGCGTAAAAGTTCCCGTTTTTCCTTAATTTGTTTTTGGTTTTTCCCGGCGCTTTTGAAAACTATTAGAAAATTCAAAATATGACCTCCAAATACACCAACTAGATTCATTTTCTATCGGAAACCACCTCCAAAGTTTGAAATTGAAGCATTATTTCGACACTTTCTCGTGTACACACACACAAAAAAAAGAAAACAACATTGTAAAATCAATACATTCATCGCTCCGCTCAGATACTAAAATGAAGAAATAAATTTATTGACTAAATCCTAATATTACTGTTGACTCTATGATTTTATACGTTATAAGTCTAGGGCTCGGAAGTTGATGCATATTGCATTTTTTTTTGGAACTTTTTAGGTCACAAATCTATTTCATAAGCATGTGAATCTAAATAACTAATTTTTATTTTGCATTTTTTGGTGTTCATTATTTTTAAAGTCATTTTTTGAGATTTATAGGTCATTTTCCAACATTTTTAGTTATTTTTACTGATTTTACACTAGTTCATTTCTTATCGTTTTTTGTCGACCATTATGCCGATAACTTCAGTAGACGTGAAGAGAAGTTTTTCCAAATATAAAAATGTATTAACAGATAATCGTCGTTCATTTACTTTCGATAACATAAAATACGCTCTAATTGTACAATGCAATGATTTTTATTTTTAAATAATTTGTAAGCATTGATAGATTTATAAAACAAATATTTTTAATTTTTAATTTTCCTATTTTAAGGACATTTTTGTCATTTTTATGTCATATTTTGAATTTTATAGTAAAATATAATAAAATAAAATATTTAAAAAAAAAATGTATTTTTATTAATACAAAACTAATATTTGTAATTTTTTTAGGACATTTTTTGCCATTTTTATGGTCATTTTTTATTGTTTTTAAGGTCATCAACTTCCGAGCCCTAGTATAACTATATTATGATTAGAGAGGGATGTACACCTTAGACCAAATCTAACATAATAATACGTCGTTTAGATTCTATATGTCGTATAAATAAATATTCTATATGGGGACATGTAATAGGACTGGAGTGTGCAACGATGTAATAATATTAACGATATAGATAACGACGTTGCATATTATATTGGGGTATGTACGGTTAGTGTGTGGGAATATGCGACATTTTTTGAACCTCGATTCTATGAACTAAAAGTTTATGAACCATCACACATTATAGATCTCAATTATTAAAAACACGTCTTGCGTTATTACCACGCTACCGTCAGAGGATCCCGAGTGGAAGATTTGGAGTATAAATGAGACCCGTATACAGGCAGATGTGATTTTTCAGAATCGGTGCGAGCACCTTCACATCACTCATCACAGTTGTTCAGTATAAATACTCGACCTATGTTGACTATTTTAATAAATAACTATAATAACTTGTTTTGTGTTCAAAAGTTTTTGCAACACCGGTTGAATACAACTGTCGTTCGTTTGTGCGGAAACATCAATGAGTAAATAACACATCATGTATCATGTATCGTATAAAATTCAATGTAATAATATTATATACGACTTACCACGAGATCGAGTCCGGTGCAATCTGTAGTGGCGGTGGTTCGACCGGACGGCAGCACAATGGACGTTGGCAACAGCGTTTCCTGGCACGTGTCGTTGCCGTTGCACGTTCGCTCGGACCGGTAACCACCGACTCGGCCTCGGCGCCCCTGTCCCAAGTCAGCACCGGTTGTACCGTACCCGGAACCGTTGCGCCAGCAAGGCAACACCTGTTTGAACTCTTTCCGGAAGTTCTCGTTTAGCCACGCGTATAGGAATGGATTGTAGCAAGTGGAGCTCATGGCAACGGCATGAGCGGAGAAGAAAAATAAGTAATAGTGTTTCCACGTGGCTGTCTGCAGATAGAAATCGTTAAGCAGATTGATGGCGGTCAGCGGTAGCCAAGACACACCGAATATAGTCACCATGGCTATCAACATCCTGCAAAAAAAAAAAAACCATCAAAACCAAATTTTTTGTGCAACAAAACTAGTGATGAAATGGAAAGAATGATTATGGTTTGTTATGACTCAAGTAATAAGTAAAATCTACATGTCGAGCGCGTACTCGCATATTATCGATCTATAAGTATTCGTAGTAATTATTTATGTGTATATCTTATATTCTTATTACATTGAAAATATTACAAATGACAGATAATTTTTAACAAAAACTTCCAGAATTAAAATCAATAAAAATCTATCAAACCAAGTAGTATTTATGCATTTTTTAATTCATCTTTGTGTAATTTTTTCTAAGAGCACTATTTAAATAGTTATAAATTATTTTTAATTTTGAAAATATTTAAAAATGATAATGTTGTCCTATTCCATATTACCTATTGTTTTATGGGGTCGTCTGTAATATTTGTGAACTGGAACTTATTTCTTAAATCCATAAATTGTACTAACTTAATATATATAAATATTATTATATTATATATTATATAGGTACAGGTACACTCCTGACAAGACAATCTTACACCATACAAGAAAGTATCTTACTATGATCACGAAAATAATAGTCATATAGGTCATATAGTGTTTGTGTATCACTATGGTAGTTTATTTAAGATTTATGGATAAGATTAGTAGTTACGCATCGTTTCATTTTTTTTAGTAAGTCATTTTTGTGCATTCTCTGTTTACCTAACGTAAGATTTCCGTATACAACTTGCGCATTGGTATTATAACTGCGAAAAGAAGATTAAAAGTACCCAAAAGTATAAGTTGCTAACTAATTTTCAGCTTCTGAGATTAAAAATTAAAATATTAAATTTTTAAATATTACACAGGTATTTATATTTTAAAATGTGTATCTCGATGCAATATTAAGCAACTCAAGTGTACGAAATTCGAGTGATTCGTAAATCACAACTACAAGCAACTAATATATTTTAATTTTTATCATGGTATTACATACAAATTACGATTATAATTTATAATTTAATTAAATAAGCCAGTTTATTTAAAATTTATAAATTTATGATTTTATTATATTATGTTAATTTATTATTATTAGCCTAGCAATGAGTTTATTATATTTTTAAATTCAACCAAAATTTTGAATCAAATCTAAAAACTCCGTTTATTATTCAATGCCATTGTGTAACCTATCTTTTATACCCTTTTGTATTGTTCGATATGCTAATAAGCAAATAAAACACGACAGTTTTTTGGTGCAGCCATTCAGGTAAACCGATGATGTAAACGTATCGGCGACATATACGTATTAAGTAGATCCCATAGGTTCGGTTCGAGATATTTTGATCAGTCAGTACTTAATAATTTTCCTGAACGCGATTTTTTTCTGGTCACGACTACGATATAAATTAAAATAATATAATAACACACAAAATATACATACACACTTATGTGAATTGTGTCCATGTAGTATGTATAAAACTAATATGTACGCAAATATTGGTATCCCTTTCAGAGTACGGTCTCGTATCCTACACTCGTTGACCGTAAAATCGTTTGTACATTTCAACGACGTGGACGACGATAACTTCTTAACCAATCCAACGAATAAAATATAAGCATTATAATAAAAAAAATGCTTACAAAATATTTTCAGAGAAATCACAATACATTTGCCATAAGTTTGACTGTGCAAGCGTATTTTAATAATATTGTGTTCAATATTCGATGATTCCATAATCCCAACAATATTATGGTAGGTACAGTGAAACATATCTCAAAATACACTTATAAGATATAGCGGATGCTTTGAAAAGTGCGGAAGTTTTTTTTGAAAACAAACTACTACCTGTCAACAAACTAAACTATCCCAATAGTGGAAATCCCTGAAAAGTGAACAATATTTAAGTGGCTGAAAGTGTCCGGTATTTGAAGACCGTGCTGTACAAAATTATTTGCTTCGTTTTAATAACTAACCTTTATTCACGATGTTTACGGATAATAATATTGCGAGATTTCGATAATATCTAAAAATCACCGCTTTTATATTGTCATGGTTCTAGAATGTTTTCATAGAAATTATATTAAAGTAATTTCCTTTTATCTGAGTAACCTTTTTCTTTAAAACAATATATGCTTTTATAAAACTGCGTTGTCACACTGTACTATAATATGATTTCGCTTGAACAATAAATAATATATATATTTTTTTATAGGATATTGAAAAATATCAAAAACGTTTATACTTCGCCTTTAGTTGGATTAATATACATTCTTTACAATATACGGCAATAATCTATTTATTACAATATCTTCGTATCATTCTATAATCGATTATTATGTTAAAATGTTAAATAATTTAAATTCATATTAATGTGTTATCCATCATCATATAACTAATAAGTTATAGTTACTTAGTTAAACAATGCAAAAATATTAACATATTTTAAATTATTGATAAAAGAATGTTGTTTGCTTTTATAAAAATCAACAAACGATTCGTTTTGTTACAATTTACATTGTTAAAAAATTATTTAATAAATTCTATAACTATGCGACTAGCAATAACAAAACATATTGCATCATTGTGTCCATTTAACTGTATACATTAATTTATCGCATGTTCCAATATTATATTATAATGTCTTTCAAATTAATGAATACGAAATATTGAGCCAAATAAAAATAACTTTGTTAGTTTCAGTCCGTGTGGTTAAACGATTATGTTAGTAAGATGATATAAATGTTTATTGAATGAAAAATATTCTTTATAATATATCAACGATTAAAATTTATTCTTTTAACAGCGCTCTACAGATCAGTCCCCTCTGGATTACAACTTAGAAATTATTTTGTTTGTATTCATTCCCAATAACATTAACGCATTACGGCGAGATAAATATTAAAAACTAGAAGTATAATCAATAAACATTTCCGTCTTAAGATAAAATACAATTTAGTTTTTCATTAATAGAAGCATATTATTTTAAAAATTAAATTGTAACACGGCGTTAGGTATAGGCAGGGGTACAACATTCCCTATCTTTCTATGTTAAATAAACGGGTGACCTTGGATGCCTCCAAGTGCCGCCAGGGTACGACACTCTCTATCTTTGCGTGTTAAATAAATGGGTGACCTTGAGTGCAGCTGGCACGGCTATAGTATGTATAGCCTATTAGTTTTACTATAAAATATTACTATACATGTCGTTTATTGTAAAACAAAACCGGTACCAACTTCAAAGCTGAGCCTCCAGTAATTCGATCATAACTTCCCGGCGGGGCCTCCACTATGTTATCATACGGCAGAGTGTCGTTTCTTGTTTGTTCTTTGGTATAGGCAAAATAGGTACATAAAACATTATGGACGTAGATATATTTTGGCAGAATACATTAAATAGTAAATACTACGATACACTTTATTAAATACCTACAAAATTAAAATGATAATACCTATACAATATTATATTTATAAGACGAAATAAGTTATGTAAGGTATTTTTTATATCTTCAATCGAGTATAATTTTAAGTAGCTAAGAATTCATAATTAATAAGTAATTACCAAAACGTCTTATTTCTATAAACAAAAATTTCAATTTAATTTTTTAAGCATTATGTACCTATCTACTCGATAAATACAAATATATTTAGAGTTCATTTTTTTGCTTGGAAATTTTTATTTGGGTTACTTTGATTTTTTTCACGTATAAATGATTAAAATGCTCGACAATACACATACAAATACAACGCGATTTATATGTATTTGAAGTATTGAATTATTCTCAACCACTTACAAAATATATTATTGTTGTTATTTTTTTTTTTTTTCCTGCTATAATACATATATTTTATTTAAAGTACTGAGAGGGAGGATTTTGATTTATAAATAGTGACCACGATTTTATTTTAAATTAAAAATAATAATAATAATAATAGCAGTTGACATTTTAATTTTAAAATTATAATTACTTTTTTAAAATGTATTTAATGGCTTTAATAGTAGTATAGAAATATATAATTAAAATCTCAGAGCTGTTGTTTTTATATTAATATTTAATACCAACTAAGAAAGCTGTTAAATCTAAATTTATTTTGTTGACAACTAGAATAGCTTATCATTTTCTCTATATTCCGTTCATCGAGAGAACGCAAATGTACGGCTACTAAAATTCATCGTATTCTACGCACCCTACCCACTATCAGTAATATTGCAATGATAGAGCAAATTTCATAATTTGGATGCGCAACCAAGTAAGATTCTTTCGGCGCAGTTAGTATAATATAAAAATCATATTTATTTATTATTTTGTGTTAATTTTGAGTACCCCTTATCAATATAGGGTCATTTTATAATTTATTCATAATGCCATTTATAGTTTATCCTAATTTTTTTTTTCTTATATAAATACTTGTTAAGCCACAACTCAAACAATTATTATTCCTTGTATTATGCTGTTGACCAATAAAGGGAGTAATTTATTTTATAATATTTATTGCTAATTGAATTTGTTACTACCCAACAATATCATTTATCATAATTATTTTTTTTTAAAACGAAAATATTTTTATTTATTATATCGTGTTTTTTACTTTTTGTGCCGTGCATATTTCCTGTATTATGCAGCATTCAAAATGTTAATAGTATAAAGCAACATATTATTATCATTTAGTTAATATGGTCACTTTTATTTATCTATAGTTTTCCGTATACTACATTATACATACATACATACATACATACATACATACATACATATACATGCATACATATACATACACACTTAGACAAGGACTTAGACAAACACTTCGCAATAGCACTCACTGATTCTGCTCAGCTATACCGTCCATTTCCAAGTGCAGACGAAGTATACCAAATGCACTATCTATAATATTATTCATTCCGGCCCGTACAAATGCATTCATTAAAAATGTTTGAAAATGAGCAAATTACTATTGTCATAATGAAACCAAGATTGCCTATTGTGAGATTTGATTATATTATCTCCACCTAAAAATATATGTTAGGTTTATGCGAAATTATATACTTAAATAACTGTATATGCTTGGTTTAGATTTTAGACTCAATACGTATGTTGACACAAAAGTTTGAGTTAGTTGATGAATATGTGGTCTGAAAAGTTCAACGATATAAAAAAAAAACGGATCATAATGTAATTATTTAGTAAGTAGTGTTTTATTTAAGGAAGTTCTAATTGGAGGAGGTTTAAGTACTGCAAATTTGTTTATTACGAGATAGAACAGATATCACTTATGGTATACTATCACCAATGCATATATACTTGTAATCACTCTAGTCTTCATTCCATTGAATCTGAAAGTCTAAATTTAAAAGTAAAGCTAGGCACATATATCACTTTGTTATATATTTTATGGTGGAGCGAGCGTCACTGACACGAGTATTAAGAGTACTTATTGTGTTTAATAGCTAAGAGAACGCTATAAAGGCGACGTAGTAATTAAGGAAATAGTTTAATATGGGAGACCGGGGAGGATTTAGTTAGGGAGAGTGCTCGTAGAGTCAAAAAACAATCAAGTACAGAAAATAGTAATGTAGATAGTAAATTGAGTGAAATTAGTTATTATTAGTCTTACATAATATAGTTTAAAATTAGTTTAGAAATAAATAATATACATCTATAATAGTTGTATAGTAAATAATCCATAACTAGTAGATCAGTCATTGTTTTACGCCTATTTCCTTATATTTTTTACATAAGTGCCCGAGAAATGAAAATCAAGTAGCTATTTTAACAGTTTTAGTAATGTGATTTCATAATGATAAATATCGAGTTGTATATCAAATTTTATAATTTATAACTGTATTCGATACATAGTTTAATGATAAGTAGGTATATAAATTGCTCACGTCTATAATATATATATAATTGCATTATAATTTAACGAAAAATGTTCATATAAGTTTTCACGAGTATATTATATAACAATTACAGCTATATATTTTTACAACTAACGATTCGCAAAAACATACATGCAATATGTATAGTGTACGTATAGTGTGTTGTTGCTTCGAAGACAAAACACACAATCGTAATAATTGTATTTACTTTAAACTATGTACTATTTGAATTGATTAATTGCTTTAATTTTATTTGTTTTGTGTTTGTTGTTGGGACTACGAACCGATTGTTGTTTTAGGCTTTTTAAAATAAAAATAACATTCGTTATGTCGTGTTGTAGTAGTGATACATTGTCACAGGCACTCCGTTGTCGGTACCGGGTTCGGACAACGCGCTGCTTGCAGTTGACGTACTCGCGTATTAATAATTCTTCGAGAAGCTAAACTATGCATTATATAAGAAACGAAAAAAAAAATAAAAAAAATACGGCAAAACGTCTGAACCTTTTATAACCGTACCCTGCAGGTATACGTTAGTGACCCGAAAAGATATTCGCCTGCACGCGGTGTGTGAACGGATGAGCAGATACAGCGTTAGACTAGTATATATATATATATATATATTATAAATACGCACTTAAAATATATATATTATGCATAACGATAATGGTCTAACGACGAACGAAAGTATGCCTTGGTAAGTCTGAATTTATAATTGGGCCGTGTCAACAACGAGACGCTAGGCGCATAAGCAATGTTTAATAGAACCATTTCAATATTAACACTCATGCACGCGCACAGTTACCATGCAAACATAGTACCCGGTCACCGGGGAGCAGTTATCTAAGCGATGAGAGCACACCTGAATATTATTTTAAAATGCACGCAAGCACCATCGACGACGTGACTACGGCGTGTCGCGTTAACAGTTTTATAATAAATGTTCTTATCAATTACAGTTGTACGTACGCGCGTGTGCATAACACGTAACATTATAGTATGTTGATCATACGAAAAACAAGCTATTTTTAGCAGAACTTACGCGTAATCGGCGACTTAGCGTGCGGTTTAATTAAACAATAGTGACACTGATTGAAAAAAAATTGGAAGAACCATAGGAAATTGTCTGCATAAAAATAATAATATGTAAAACAAACTAAAAAGTAATAAGCTTCAACAGTTCCGTATAATGTCGCGTATAAAGTTTGAAACGTTGAATTTCGTGCGTTTTGAATGTGTCAGACCGCGAGAGAAACGTCAACTTAAAATATTACAGTAGTCACTAATACTAAACTACTATTTAGTTATTTAGTAAGTAATATACGAGTATGGTTTTATATTCTTCATTTTTAAACTATATTGAATAACAATTCAGTGGGATAGATTTTTTATTTTTAAACTTATAGTTTTTTGCATTATTTTTTTTTATTCGATGAAATTTTATCATATTTTATTCAAATATTTTTTTTCCTCTCTTTTGACTATGCGTGGAAAAACGAGAAGTACTGATCATTCACCGTTCACGAATAAATTCTTAACAACGTCAGTGACTTGGTCTATTATTATAATACGACTGAAAGATTTTGTTTTTTGAATATAAAAGAACACATATTTTACCACGTCTTAACGACATTTTATGCGACAGAAGTATCCGTTTTATACGGCGTGTATGTAGTCGACGAAGAAAGTGCAGTTTATATAGAACAAACACACATCGCGGTTCGTGAGACGGGATTTAAATTATATTTTTTTTATCGGATTTTCGTTTTTGTTATTTTTTTCTTATCACAAAAATAATAACAGATTTTATGTCGACACGGGAATAGCTGAAGCATAGATGCATATTGATTATTGATATTTGCGTTTCTCTAACGTGGGAAAAGATATTTATATTTTATGTAAAATCCTCAAAAATAACATCGTAATGTACAACAGTGCATCTACATTGTTGTTGTGGCTTCGGTCGTAAAGTATTTTCTAAGGAAAAGAAGTCGTGACACGCTAAGAAAAAAAAAGAATACCTAGTTAAACAGAAAGTGAGTGCCCCAAAATTCATATAACATCTCAGTCAGTCGACGAAACAATGAAATCGAAAAATATATACTCGATGGATGGAATAGTGGAATATGAGTTTATTTTAAGATTTGCTTAAATTTTTTTTCCTTTTCCATTTCTCACAAAGTACTTATTTTTTCTTATCGTTTTCTTCACCACTCGTCTTATATATTAGCCTCACAAGTTCTGTAAAATGTGCCTAGTGCATATCGCATATACCTAGGTGTATTAGAATATTGTTACTATGAATTTGCGTACGAAATTTATCCACCTGCTTGAGTTTACTATTGACGCATGAATTGAAGTGTATTCAACTACATTTGTGTATATTATACACATAATAATTATTACATACATAGATAATATATCGCTGATTTAAGATATTATAGCAATGAGAAGTGTAAGTGTGTATGTGTGTGTGCATGACGTGGTGTTTTTCCAGTCGCAGTAATAAATCAAAACATCATCTAATAGACCAATCAGATTAGAATTAAAAAAATTTTAAAATTGGTAAAAAAAAAGTAAAAATGAAAAATTACTATAACTCAGTAAAATTCAATAATATCCCTATATTCACGATGTATGGAGTTCAAACTAAACTAATATACTTGGGAAAACTTACTAGTCTGACGAACCACTAAAGTATACTTTGGAAGTTTTGACACTCGACAGTTTTTTTTATATATAATGATACCTAGTCTCAAACCCGCGAAATACCGTATAATCCTTATTTTACTTCTATTATCCATAAATAGTATTCATAACCATATGTTATTTAACAAGTATACTTATTTTCTGTTATGTATCTTTTTAAAAGTCTCCAAGAAGAAAATATATTGTACTAAAATATAAAAAATTAAAATATCTAAATAGGAAAAAATGCCGAGTAAAATAATTCACAGATCGGAAAAATATTAGGTAAATTAACATTGACTTGAATTCGACATAGAATCAGATTTAACTATACACTAAGTATAGTTTGAATAAGTTAAAGCCTTGTTTAATGTTTACTAATTTATTAAAAACTATATAGTGTGAACAATTCAGAAATGCATACAATATATAATCATTGATAACAATTGTCTTAACGTTTTGTATGATGTATTATCTTCATTAACACATATATTGATTGCATTTATCAACCTACCTGCCAATTAGTTGAAATCGTGATCAACAAGTTTTTGCTTTAAAAACCAAACTGTGTCACTGATATCGATGCTATTGCATGTATACACTATCTAAAACGTTTATTTGTAGCCAACACCTACACAAATTACAAATACATACATGTCCTTGGTATAATATATGTAAGTGTGTGAGAAAAGGGCGGAAAATCGTTTCCGTAAGAACTTAAGCACGAAGACGTCGGATTTGTGGTCAGTAGTATTTTTTTCTACCGTAAAACACTTTTTTTAGGCTGTAAGCTTTTAGAACCACATGAGATGTATGGTTTGTTTTTTCGCTTTCAGGTTTTGTATGGCTCATAGAGAGTACACCTAATGGAGCTTCTTTTCGCTAGAAATTCCAAATACTTTTTAATATTAATCATAAAGGAACTATTAGATGCGTCGTCGTATATAAAGCTTTTTTATGTTAACATTTTTTTTTAAAAAGGAAGACTTTTACAAGTTGAACTTTTTTAACTTAAAATACATTATTGAAACTTGCAAAAAAAAAAAAATGAAAAATAAAATATTAAAAATCAAAGGTCTGCACATTTTTACAATATTTATATTTCATATATTACGTATTATATAGGTACTATATACAAGTAAAATAAATAACTATAATACATGTACTCTAATCCAACGGGACTTCCTATAAATAATAAATTTTCCCATTTTCGCATAAATATATGTAATATATAGATAACTATATAATATATAGTTATCTACTTTTAAAGTTTTGTTAAAAACGTGACCACTTAATGCAACGAGCAGAATAACATTTTTGAAACGTATAAAATAGAAGTACTATGATAAAACAATTTTAAAATATACAAAATAATCTTGTCCATACACAATTATGAGAAGATTTCACGTGGTTTCCTATGCTTTAAAGTTGTAAAAGCTTAATTAGAGCTAAATGAAGTAGTAAATTTATAAATATTTATATTATTTCACCTAGGAAATATGTATTTTTCTGTTTATTTTATATCTTTTATAAATAATTATATACATAGATTTAAATATTATTAACATTTAATAATGGTTTTAAATGAAATGTAAGATCTTTGTGAAAACATTCACAATGCGCAGTTTATACATGACGAACTATGTAGGTATTGTGTGGTAAACAAACAGACAAATAGTTATTATCTAGGCCTTATATAATTTGAAAAATATTTTGACTATTATCTAACAATTTAATAACATTTGAAATCTTCAGTATTTTATATAAATATCGAGAGAGAAATGTCTTAATGTAAAAAAGTTTGAAAATATAATATAAGGTTCCAAATAGTTTGTAATTTTAGCAAATTTTAAAATACCAAAAATACGCGGCCATGCTTTTTAAACTCTGGGTGATGTGATGAATATATAATATTGATTTTGCAAGATGTGTGTATAGTTTTATGTTTGTATGTTTACAAGAAAAGTTTATATGGACTTAACATATTACAAAATTGCGTAAATTATTAAAAAAATATATATCTTAATGAAATCGTTTATATATTTAAGCCAATAATACATTATAATATTCATATATCACGGTACTACACTATTGTATAAGATGCAATATCGGTTTATGAGTTTGTAAAAATAATATATTATTATAGTACTTCTAATAATTTATAGTATTCGTCATGGTAAGAAAAAATAAATTCCTTTTATAAATTATAATTATTTATGTAAACAATAATAAATACATTATAACAAGACAATTGAATTGTACCTAATTATTATAGGTAATATAATTATTTTCTTGATCATTAAATAAATTTTACAAAGTATCAATAAATGCATACATATTTTTTTTTACGTATCAAACCTAAGTAAAATCTAAAATACTATTTTGTAAAACGTGTCAACATTTTTATAAATATATATCACAGTTATACTGAAATTCGCATTTGTACCATGAAATCCTTGATTACATTAATTTGCGAACACGTGTGCGACTTGCAGTGATAATATCGTTAATCCCTTTATACTCGAACAATAATTATGTCCTTATAATGTATATATTAATATGTATTAATATATACATACATATTATATCGTTATATTTCGGTGTTGATCGCATAAATTAATGCATCTCTCCGTCGTAAAATATGCTCTCCCTTCTAAAACCGTCCGAATTGTTCTTTCTCCCTCATCCGAGTACGCTGATTAATTACTAACGATTGCCATATGCGGTGGCTTAAGACTGACATTGTGATGAATATCGACCGGATTTAATATTAATATATTGTAGTATAAATTACAATAAAAATATGACGTGTGTTGTGCGAGCGTAGTGGTGGCGATCGGCAGTCGAAATGGTAGCTATTTAAATACCGGAATTGTACCGGACACCCATATTATTATTGTCTAAAGCACAATAATAGGAATGATAGTGATATTAATAATAATAATACGTACTACATATATTTCATATGAAATTATGTTACACCTATACTATATACGATTTTCGTTTCCACCGCTGGTAAAAAAAAAAATGAATCAGAGTGGAAAGCGTTTTTGACTTACGTGTTGACAGATTCTATTGCCTTTTTTGAAAACTTAAATAGATGCCCACTGTACTGGTACACAACTTCAACCAGAATTTATAAAAATTGATTGGTGTTGTTATGGTATCAATTTTATGTTGAAATTAAATTCCAATGTGATAATCATAACTACTGAAATCGTCATAAAAAGCAAATATTTCGAAAGACATTATTTCATATATATTTTCAGTTATATTATAACTAGGTATATAAATATAGCTAACGATAATATATATTATATATTATATATATATATTTATGCAAACCCAAAGGGCAACTTTACTTTTACTTTAACCGTATCCCCGTGGTGACACAGTAGCTGTTGACTGTCTTAATGTTGTTTTTATTTAAAATGTATTCGTGATTTATCAATAATTATAATTATCAACAAGCAATATATTTTGGTATTGTATTTATATTATATTTAAAAAAAAAATGTTATAATGATTTAATTACAATAACTAATATAAGGATTTTCTTTATCAAAATCAAATTACTAAGATAATATGAATATAACATATTATTGTAATTATCATGATTGCCTATAGTCTATACAACTGATAGAAAATTGTCTCATGAAATTAATTATTTAATATTTTATGGTAAAATATTATTGCACTAATATACAAACATAGTTTTTAGGTAATGACTAATGAGTAAATTATGTGCATATATAATAGTTTTTCTTAATAAACATGATTTGGTATTCAAAAAGATAATACTATAATATATTTTTTTTTTTCAAGTCTTTTGCCAACATTTGTTGTATATTCAGAATTGATCATAATTTTGTCGTAAAATCCCAAACAATAATAATTGTACAGAATCATTAATATCAATATTGGCTATAACTAGATTTAATTTTGTATATTCGTACTTTTACATTTTTAAATGTGTACTGTGTAGGTATTAAAATAATAGTAAACGAAATTAAACCGAAACTAAAAACTACTATAGTATTATAATTCATATAAATAAAACGAATAAAGATAAGAATTTAATTTTCATAGAAACGTTAAAGTAAATAAGTAAAAAGAAAAGAAAAGAAAAATGTAATAATATAAAGATAATATCGCCATCCTTGCCGAGGCTAAATGTGAAAATAAAAAAAAATAAAAAAGTAATACTAATATATTACTTAACTCATACCTAACATAGGTTTTTTTTCATTAAGTATATATACAAAACTATTACGTTCACGTGGTGCATAATAATGTTTTAATGCTTTGAATAATATTATATATAACATTATATAATGTTTTAAGAATATAGATTATAGTTAAGTTATTAACATAATTGAAACATTTTTAAGAACGAATGAAGGGGCACCTTCTTCTATCAAGTCATATTCAACTATCACATATTTTCACTTTGTGCATTCATCATTATCTTTTAACATGTATACATTAAACTCAAAAATACGAGTAGGTACAACATTGTAATAATCGTATTAAGAGATGCTTGTAATAGCTACAAAAAACGTGTTGTGGATAATATTCAAGTACAAAACTTTCATCCCTTCTAAATTATACCACTGGTTATTTATACGAAACATGTTTGGAGTCATTTATACTACTAAAGCTCTATTTTTTTTTTATGATATAATTGTATTTCTCGGTTTGAATTTATTGTACTAAAACTTCTCCCCTTTCATAATATTCCCTCTTGGACTCACAAATGAAAGTGTAATATTTTTATATAAACGTGGCCGCCACCGCGTAACACAAGTCCAAAGGCATGTGATAATAACCACTTGGTTTTGTGAGTGTGGCGCGCGTAGATCTGTACACAGTACATGTTATAATATAAAAACTAATATGACGGAGCTTAGGGGATAAAACAAGTCAGGAACATATATATATATATATATATATGTATCGGAAAATTCGAGTTATTTTGTTTATGTATTATTTGCTTTTAACTTAAGTGACTGGTAAACATTGCACAGCACGACTGGCGGAGAGTGGATGGTGGAAAATATTATGCATTTCTATACAGGCGCCGCCGCTTGTGTAGTACAATGGCGGTGGCGGCATTAGCAGTCCGATGGGAAATCATCCAAGATGTTACAACGAGATTTTTTTCCATGTTGTTGCTAAACTCTAAACCTAATGGACTGAAATAAAAACATCTCGCTATTCCGTTTAACAATACGCCGCGGTGACGACGGAGATCGATACGAAAATAATTCTAGAGGTAATTTTACGCCACGAGCCCTCAGCATTTGTATGAAATACAATATTGTTTATAATATTATATACGTCAATGCGCAGCCAGAGTTGCCAGATATTATTATTATTATTATTATTGTTATAACGATACGCAAGAACTTACAAATTGCGTAGTTTTTTCCCCCGCGCACACTTACCTCCTACTCCCCCGTGGAACAATACATCGCGTTGTAATAATATAATATTGTAATTTAATGACGGCAGTTCGAATCTGATACTGAACGCGTATAATGCGTCGTATGTTTGGACTTCGTATTTAGTTAGAACGCAATTTCTGTATATCATATACTTACTTACATACGCATTTACATCGTATTCACAAAAGTTATAATACTACGTCAATTTCTACTACATCCGGCGAGGTTGTGTGTACGTATATTCTTCTATTATCACGATTACATAATATACCTATATACCTAGGTGATTCGCTAAACGTACACATCCCCTTTTTTCCTCGAAAATTAAATTACTCTGAATGTGATTTTTGGAAGACCAAAGTATACTTTAAGATATTTTTGAATACTCGATACATTTTGTAACATTTAAAGAGTATTTTGTAACGATACTAACAGCATGAAATATATGTTTTTTTTTTTTTTTTATGAGAACCTCCGACCATTTTTCACTTCAAACTATTTCACAGATATTTTTTTTATTTTTTTATACCTAAATCATAATTGAGAGTGGTCCCTGAATTTTTAAGTATTACGTATACAAAGGAGTTTTTGTAGAACTATTTTTAAAGACCATTATCTTTATTATACACTTTTTAATAACTCAGAAACTATACTCGTTTGAATTTTGATTAAGATAGGTACATTAAGATTTAAATAAATAAATATATATATATCTATTATCTACTAAATAACTTCAATTAAAAAAGAGGTTATTTGAAAAATAGAAGTTTATATCACTACAGAGCAGCGCTTAAGTAGTATAAAAAATTCCAAGTACTCGAAAAATATATAGATTTGAAGTATCTATATTCAAAAGTTTTAATTATCAGATTATAAACAACTGCATTATTAAAAAAAAATTAATATGTTATTTCTCGGTAATTTGCTCTTTATAAAACTATTGTTTATTATTATTATTATTAATTCAAAATATTTCTATGGTGTAAAAGCAAGGACATAATTTATTGTTATATTGTAATATAGCTTACCTGTTGGTCCGGCTTTTTCTTTCACGCTCCACTTCTTCCCGCCTTGCATTTTTCGTCGACGTACCCGGCTTGCATCTGGCTCGGTCGTTAAGTTTTAACCAAACTCGGATATAGCAAAATGCTATGATTAGGAATGGCAGAACAAACTGTAGGATGGCAGTAATAGCACCAAAAATCTGAGGAAATGGTAAAAAAATAAATTAGTATCAATATAATATATATCTACACATATCGATTGTAAGGTCATCATGGATTATTGACGATATTATACGGTGAAAAAATATAGGTTTGGTATTGCGTTTTTTTTTTCAGACCTCACATCACTATTATAGTTATTTGAATTATAGTCAATTACGATTAGTCTAATATACGTATTACTCGATATAGGTTAGTATGTTTATTGTGGAGTTCCGTATGCAATATCTAAATAATCTAAATAATTTTTTGAGTTCATTGTGCGAACACCGTATAGTAGTGACACGAATAGTCACATTATTTTAATGTTTCACTAAGTGCATTTAAGGGTGCTATAAAATAAATCTGGCTGATGAAAATTTTAATTGAATTACTGAAAATTGAAAGGTAAACTATTTGAATTATAATAATTGTAATTATTATATTTTATTTTATTTTTGATAATTGACCTATTAGTTATTCATATTTATGTTATTATCTGTAGGCAAATGCTAATTTGTTAATTATATTTATCAATTATCTTCAATACAACATGACGTTTGTTAAGTAAAAAATCGTATTAATATAGTGAATATAATTCGTTATTTTTCTTTTTATATTATTTTTGTTTACTTAAAGAAACTTGAAAAAGATTCACTTTGATAAATTAATTGTTAATTAGTACGATTCAAATATTCTGCAAACACATTGATATAACGGACGTTTATAAGCTTTCAGATTTTATTGTATACTTTGTACAAGTGGAATAAAAATTGTAGGTAGACATTTTTTTTTTTCCTTAAACTATGTATTTAAAAGCTTACATATCAGACATTATAAGGAATACACTGTATATGACACATATTATGTATACCTAACTAATCGCATATTATCATACTTGTATGTTAAAAATGCTCTTTTATTAACTAATATGTTTAATGTACGCATTTTTTTCTTTTCTAAAAAAAGAATAAAATGTTAAAGACGTGGAATACTGCAGATATCACTTTGTCGTTTCAAAGGTAAATCAACCAGTAAATACATAAATATAAATGCAGCAGATTTGCTCATAAATGTGCACGTCATATGATAGTTTAGATTGTATATGACCTATGAAAAATATTTATAAGACCTACAAAATGTAAACGAACGATTTTTCACAACACACAAACTCGAGCAAAGAGCTGGTTAGATGATAAAAGCTAAAACGCTATAAAGTATCCTCGAAATTCCTAAACAAAGGTATTATATAGAACATTATTATACTACCATATCGTACGTGTATTATACATATATTATATATAATAGAGTAAAGCTCATTAACACATTTTAATTTTAGATGTGGTACGGCATAGTAAATAAACTACAATATTATGTGTTTACATAGGGTTGCAGTTGATATATTAACTGTTTTCGGTGTAGCGATATAACAACAATATATTTATAATAAGAATGTCATGTAAGAAAATAAATATAAAGTTTTGATAGTAGAGATTAGACAATAATGTAAAATAATTATTCCTACCAAAATACGTGAGGCTGTATTATAATATTATAGTGTTCACTTGCTCACTGCAATATTTGATAATAATTATTATCATCAACGCAATGTAAATTACATTAACTATATACCATAATGTCATTAAGTGTATATTTTATATTACAACAGAATAACTGCCATATTATTATTGTTAAACGCTTTGGAAAATTACGTTTTCTATTGCGGGTGTATAGTGCAGCTATCATAAATCTGAAAAAAAAAATAAACACCTAGACGCATTCTCACTATATTAGTACCTACTATGCAGTGTACGATGTATGAATAACAGACATCATAAATATAATAATAAAAAAAAAAATGAAATGTATAAGATTATATAATATATTAATAAACAATTAAATTGAATATTCTGCAGTATTTTTTCCGACTTAACGCCAGTTAAAATTTGAGTATTGGTTTTTTTCTCTTCAACTTATAAATTATATATAGGTATAAGAATTTTTAGAATATAGATCATGAACACCCAATACATGTAATAATGCTATTGTGTGTTAATAAAAAAAAAATCATGTATTCTCATGTATCTCAATATTTCTCAGGGAAAATCAATATTGATCCAATTTTTATTCTGTTGAGTTGTGTTTTTAATTCATACATGTACCCTTTTGTTTTTATTATCCTTAATCCTGGGTGTAGAAGAAGGTAATTTTAATTTACTTTAGAGATATTAAATCAAAAACCAATATTTAAATAATGATATAGCACCATATTATATTAGGAATAGTAATAAAATTAAGAATGGATATTATTATATAAATAAATATATTTTTTAATTAAAGTTTGTTGCTGTGGCATTCAATTTGTGCGTACCGGTATATTGCGCTCTGAATATATCAACTTTTATCCTTAAAAAAAACAAGATCCCTTATAACGCCTGCTTGACTTGAAAAAACAATAAAATTTGTATTTAACTCAAAATGAATTTTTTTGTATTTGGTTTAAATTTAAATTCTTATTTTGAAAACAATGCTGTTACCATAATTTTGTTATTATCATAGATGTAACATAATGTGTCTCATTTTAACATGCCCCTTTCGGTACCAGTGAACTTTGCTCGATAGTAGTAATTAAACCTCAATCTACGTCTGCAAAAATTAAATCCAAATAAACTTTTAAAAATAACATTAATAAAGATTCCAGTAATGTAAAGACTAAACAAAACTTTAACTACTTCAAACAGCAATAACTCAGTATTTTCATTTATCACTGTGAATATGAGTAGAGTCCTCTATCTGTTAAAACTTAAAAGTACTCTTGTCCCATCAAATAGTTGAAAAAAAAACTTTTCCAGTACTTTTGAACAAAATTAGTCTCAAAAATAAATTAAGTAAAAATCGAAAAATAATTCGTTATAAAAATCGTTTCAAAATATATACACATGACAAACCTGTCTTATAGCAATAGTTATCCTTTAAACAATATTATCTTGAAGACTATATAGACGAAAAAGCTAAACAAAATTGACTCCTACCTTTATTTTCAAATGACGCTTTTAATTTATTTCTTTACTGATTTCTTAAGCATTATTGAATTAAATGTCATAGATAGTAATTAAATTACTCCAACAATAATTTCGAAAATTTATTCCTATTGAAGAATATTCAAAAGTATAATTTATACCTACTGATTATTTAGACATTCATTAGTAGTAAGACTTATAACGTTTTGACGTACGAGTATTGCTTCATAAAATAATTAATTCATATTGGTGTTGGTTTATTTCATTGTTTTTTTAATACATCAAAGAACAAATTACAAATATAATAATATTTTAACAGGTTGTAACAATATTTCCCGTTATAGAATTGCACTGATAATATGATAAACCATAGTATGTAGGAATTTTTATACGATGCGCGCCGAGTCAATAACTTAAAAAGAATAAATACAAAATTATACGATGAACAGATATCAGAGTGTTAGATGGCGTACGTACTGAGATTTGGCAAGATTTTAAGGAAAATCTTCGTATTTCTTCAATGAATGGACTTGAATACTGATAGCTTGTTGGCCGTGTAATAACAATCTGGACGTAACCGTCTGTACTTAATTTTTTGGACGTGACCCGTATTTAATTGGAAATTTCAAATTAATTTAAAAATTATCAATTCCCAAATTTACGAAGAACTTTATTGTTGTTAAATATACGTTTACATTATTTGTGTTTGCTATACCTACGGTAAAATAAGTCTGTAATAAGTGTGACGAATCACAAGTTTGTATTACCTATAGTAATTAATAATATGATGTAAATAAAACACAATAGTGGTCCTAGGCTAGTTAAATATTTTTAAAATTAATCTATTTACTAATTCTGTGTTACACGTGTTGACAAGGAAAATCGATTTAAACACAGAGCACAACTGCAAAATTAACAGAATTATAAGTATTGACTTAAAACATTATAATATAATTTTTAAAGGGAGATATATAAAATAGTTTAAGTAGCCGGTCAAAGTATCTCTTGAAACGGTTTTCAATCATACTTGATACTTGTCTTAACAAATATTATTGACGGGTTTCATCATTCTATCTAAAATTCCATACTTAGTTCATACTTTTTAAGTATACCGAATATTTATTCTGGAGTTACGTAGAGTGGTGTCCTTTTTAATTAATTATATTGAAGACGATTCTAGAAAATATACCACTCCAAACACATCAGTTGCTAATTTAATAATAATGACTAGGTTATATCAATTCATATTTGAATTGAATCACGTGGGGTTAAATGTATCCCAGATGACTTAAGCACGAGTATACATAAATATAGAAATATCTAAACCAAAAATGATGATAAATAACTTTGTGTAAACAACAGAAACATGAAAGTTGGGAGACCATTATGAATGTTTGTATTATAAAACCCTGGGGTAAATATATAAATCTCTCATGGCTATCGAAAGGTGAATTTCAAATTACAAATACACTAAATAAAATACAAAAATCTGTATGTTCAAATCTTAAATATTCTACTTATGCAGACATATGACATTAAAATTGAAGGTGATGACAAATATAATGTTTTCAAACTCAATTGTAAGACGCAACCTATCACGGAAATGTAATCAAAAAATTTATTATAAATTTTAATGAAAAAAAAAGTTGGTAAGTGGGTACCGATCTGCTGTACATTAGGTGCCGTATGGATCATTATTATATATTATAGAAGTGTTAAATTTGAAACCAATGATAGTTATTATTGTATACGAAAAACGATTCTGAACGGAGATGATTTGTCAGCCTAGGATATAATTTCCAGTGGTTAGTGAAAAAGGTGGTTTAAATAACAATAAGAATAACTTATGAGTAATTTTGTATTAAATTTTCAAGTATTTTAATTGGGCCAAAAAAAATTTATCGACACTTCAAAAAAAAAATTCAGAAAAATCGAAAATTTCAGCTGTCTATAAATAGCTCAAAAAACTCGAAATATTTGGAAAAGTAAATCATGTAAAAAAAATGCCAACTTAAATAACTGCTGAAATTTTCAAGTATCTACGACTTATAATTTTTTAGTAATAACAAATATTTAAAATCATTTGAGGATAAATCGTTATCGTAACGCGATTTCGTAAAAAGTAATTCAAATTTTTACGAAATCTGTCGAAAACGCGAAAATTTGCAAGTAATTTTGAAGTTGAAAAATCATAAAATTTTTTTGTGTTAATAACTAAGGATTAAAAATACAACACTAAGTTTTCCATAAGTTTTCCTTCAAGTATCTATAGAGAAAACTCGAAGTTCATTATAGGAAAAAATGTAAATGCATTTGAATTTAAAATGTTAACAAATTAATCGTTTTTAATGATAACGGTTAATCCTTAAATGATTTTAAATATTTGTTATTATTCAAAAAGAATAAGTGGTAAATACTTGAATTTTTACCAGTTATTTAAATTGCCATTTTCTTTATATGATTTACTTTTCAAAATATTTTGACTTTTTTGAGCTATTTATAGACAACTGAAATTTTCAATTTTTCTGAAAAAATTTTTTTTTGAAGTGTCGATAAAATTTTTTTGGCCCTATCAAAATACTTGAAAATTTAGTACAAAGTTCCCCATCAGTTATTCTGATAGTGATTAAAATTTATAAGAATACATAGGTACAATTTTTTTTTATTAGCATTTGAAGTTAAAATATTGATAAAAATTCGTCAAAATCATGAATATTTGCAAATTATTTTGTAGGTATAATTCATAAAAAGTTTTGTATAAGTAGCTAAGAGTTGAACATTTAATACAAGATTTTTTATAAGTTTAGCTTACAATAATTATAAAAGAACTTAAATTTTGGTGTATTCAGGCCATTAAAACATAATCCACCTTTTTCACTAACCACTGGAAATTATATCCTAGGCTGACAAATCATCTCCGTTCAGAATCGTTTTTCGTATACAATGATAACTATCATGGAATTCAAATTTAACACTCTTATAATCTATAATAATTATCCACACGGCACCTAATGTACAGCAGAGTGGCACCCACTTGCCCGCTTTTTTTTTAATTTACTGATCTTTCTTTTTTTAATATAAATAAATAACAATAAGGAAAATATATACTTCATTTATATATATATATATATATATATAACATACATTTTTTGCATGCATAATATTATGTATAGTCTGGTCTAAACAATAAAAAAAAATCCCTTGCCTACTTATATTCATGTAATAGTCACTGATATAAATATACAAACATAGTATAATTATTTTAGAAAAAGTTCATACCTAATCCAACCTATATATATCTTACTGATTTTGTTTTTTCACAAAAATGTTGCAGACACTTAGATTTTGAGAAACTTCCATTGTGCTTTGATAAAAATACGTTATAAATAATAGAAAATAATCAAAATCGTTATGATAACATCATAGCCCATAACAACACTTAAAATGTTGAATAGCTTAGATATGATTAAATAAATGTATACAAAATATTTTTAATAAACAATATTAATACTAAGAAATCTATACAAGTCAAAGGAAAACTTTTTGATCAAAAACATATACTACGATGATATATTATACTTAAAAAAAAAGTTTATACCGCGATGTGCAGTTTTAACTGTATAAACAATTTTAGTTTCGAAATGTATAGGCACCACAGTTAGTTTTATAACTATAAATGAGGTCAGCAGTAAATATATTATATAATAATATTATTTTAAAAAACAATCGAAAACTAAAAAAAAATTATTCACAAACAGATACAACATTCTTTTTGGCATTACGATACATGGCAATCAATTTCAAATTAAAAACTGGATAATGGGCAAAAAAAAATTAATTTAATTTTATAATTATTTCTGTTCAATCGGATATTTATTTTGTTAATAAAATAGTATATTTATTGTACTATGCAAGTCTCATATAATATGGAATTACTATTACAATATATATATTTTTTTTCTATACACAAATTTTAATTTTAATTAATTACTGCTTTTGCAAACTCGCATTAAAAAAATATAATAAATAATGATTAATGAAAAAGTTTTATTTTATTTATTCTGGTATTCTTTATCTGTTTAATTTTTTTCTGAGCTTTAAAAATGAGCAAAAGTATAATTAATAATACAATATTATTGTAGATGGTTTTTGTATGCTATGACAAAAAAAACTGTGTGCTCCAGCGTTAAATTATCATGAAATAAGACAATAATTATTATTGTTTATTATTATTATTTGTATAATATGATAAATTCAAATTCAAACTATTTTCTAATTGTACTGTGAAGAGAATTTTAATATACTGCATGCTATGGAAACGACACGACGTTTCCAACGAAGTTTAAAACGAATTTTCGATGTTTTATTGGTACTACCAAATTGTCTGTGTTTTAAGGTAAAGAAGAAAGTTTACAGTTTAGTCAATCTTGACGAGATTTAATAGTATTACATATATAATATAGATATATACATTATTTGCGCTCTTAGTTTATAAATCGACTCTATTTCAACTATAAACTTTCGAAATGCGATGTCACATACTCTATGAAAGAGATTTATTTTTGTTTTAAAATTGCTCTACTTAACAAGACTATGCTAAACAAAGCATAAAATATAGTGGTAGGTTGTTAGATATAGGTTCATATTATGTGTACTATAAAATATAAATTATATATATATATATATATAAATGAAAGAACATCGAAAAATATTGCATTTTTGATCATCCATACCGAGTATTGTGGAATTTTAACGCAGGGCAGTACATCAACCAACTGTACATATTGTGTGTTATTGTAACATTAAATCGTTGAAACATTTAATAAACGTCTTGAAAACATTTTTTTCGTCATAAATATTTGATAAATTATTGTTTATACGTTATAATATACTCGTGTTCTTCTACCTCTTTAATGTGGAACATTAAATAACTTCCGTTACATCCGTTCGAGTTTGAAGTTGAACGAGTAGTAGCATAATATAATGTGTCTCAATAATAATATTATAGCATTATTATTATTATTGTTATGTAACATGTAACGACGCGATGAAAATGGAATGAGCGAATACTTTACGGAGGAATTATTATTTATTATGGTTAGTGCAATTTGGAGAAGCGATTTTTACTTTTTAGACTCTGAACCGAGCGATAGCAGGGAGCCATTATTGTGGTCTGTGTGTTTTACAATGACGCCTGCTATAGCTTTTTGCCGATTAAATTCTTTTCGGCAGGTAACAAATTGCGCGCGGCACTCGCACACCGTAATATAATATAATGGATTGAAAATCCAACAAACATCATTATTATACTCTGATCTATACAATCTCTATTAATAGAAAAATCGTGAAAACCCGGCGTAAAGGAAGAAGTATATATTTTGTTAATCACGAGCATTGGAAATAACATGCCGGCTTAATTTTGAAAGCATGAAAACATGCTGTCTACACGAATGGATGTGATGAGATATTATGAAATAAAATGTATTTTATGTTTTGACGTTGCTTCTATGGTACGGTATTTATAGATATACATTCAAATCCAATGCAACAGACCTGTCAAACGCCAAAACTGATATTATATACAGAAAGAGAATCTTTTAATGTTTTATTTTTTACAACAAGCTTTCTCATTTAAATACTGAATATATTTTAACAATTATATGTATTATATTCAAATCACATAAGTTATTTAAAAATACGTTTTGAACGTTTAATATGATGCCACTTTTGGAATACATAATCACATAACTAAATTTCAACACGTGCAATTGTATTTTATCGGTTGTGATATTACCTATATATAAACTAATAATAATCTTATTGACATAATTTCGTAATCTGCTATGTTTGCGTTTCAGTGTTGTATTATAATATTATATTAAAAAATTTGCGCGTGCGATAATTTTAACTTTAAAAGTTGTAAAAAGTACCTATAAAAAAAATGTTGACATATTTTTTCATCCTCTCCCCTGTTGTATATTATGTATAAAATAAACGTAAATTATATATGATTATGAAATACGTGTATAATGCAGGGTTTTTATTTTAATAATAAATATCTGTTGTTTCAAAATATAATATAAACTTTCTTTGAATTTTATTTTTCGAAAATATATGATACTTATTGCTATTTTAACATTATAATATATGACTCTAATTTTGTGAAGAAAACTTTTCTGCTAAGTATACTTAAATTCCTCAACGATAACCTATGCAAGGTAAAACACTAATCAAAAAATGTTGATGATTACACAGAATTTTAATGAAGTTGAATTAAACATGGATTTTTACGGTAGGTAATACCTACATAATATTATCTTTACCTAATATTATTTTTTTTGTATACATAATTTTAATAGACTTCGGTAAAACTCTTAAATATTATTTTGCGTTTTATTTATTTTTTATTATTATTTTAATACATAGGTATTTAAATCTTTTTTTTTAATACCCATACAATTTTATAAAAGTATAAATATTATGTAATAACACGAGAGATATGGTTAGGGAGCCATGCATTAATAGCATCCATAATATGTTTATACTCGTATTTTGAATATGCATAGTTTAAATTAATAATAATAATTTCATTGACATGTAGCTTTATTAGAATTTAAAATATTTATGTTATTTTTGAGATGATATTACTCCTCAATTAGTATTATCTGAATCGGTAAATTGTTTTTAAATGCCAGTGATTTGAGAATATGTTAGACTTTTGATATATATTTTTTTTAAATGGCCATAAGGATTTTTAAACTGAGTTTAGATTTTTTTTTTTTTTTGCATTTAACTATGGCTCACGTTTTTCTGTTGAAGAAATTGTTTTTATTTTCTTAAGTTTAATATTTATGAATAATGGATATTTTTTGTAACAATTACAAATTATTTATAAGCAGAATGTGAATTTTACTGGCAGTTCTCGACTTTTCGGATAAAAAAACAAAAGTATGGAGATCACCACAGCTTACTGTTAGTAGTTTATTATTTCAATAGTTTTTTGTTTGCCCGTATTTCTGGTAGTTCGTTCACTGGGGGCTCGATTTTCATCTTCGTATAACAAATTTAATTTAATATAAAAACGTCACTGTTAATTAATGATGGCTCAGGGTCAATAAAAAATTATGGCAGCGGGGTTTTTGTGTTTGGTTATGTAATACACGTTGGTAATGTTCTGATCAGGTTGTTTGTTGATAAATGTAATTGGAGTGACGCCGTGGGTTGCATCATTAAAATGCATTTTAAAGAGCTAATTGTGACTCGTTAAAGGTATCAGTTGTCAAGTGGCTGAGAAAGCAATAATACAGTCGTCCAATAAGATATGATATTGCAGGTATGCTGACAATTTATTGTTGTGAATAGTTAAAAATAAAAAGTAGACTTGCGTGATACCTCTTACAGAGTTGGAAATATTTTTAAAGTAAGAACGCATCGCTAGGAGCAAGTGTGGTACAAAAAATTGTCTTAACACTGAAGAAATGTTCATATGCACTTCTATTATATCGTTTTATTATTTCATGCGATATTATAATATTATAATTATAAATGCATATGTTTTGTATTTATTTTTAAGTATAAATATATGTGAAATCATTGTTGCAGTTGTTATTTGTTTATAAAACTAATAAATTAGTTCTTCTTTAGATTAAGTGTTAAATAAAATAATTATTTTATTTTATATGTAATATTATTATATTGTCTTTAATTATATTCTTAAAAAATTAAATTACCGATACAAAACGATATGTCAATATTTTTATATACTATATAAAAATGTAATATTATTGTTGATTAATACAAGTAATTAATATTGTTTCCAAGATTCCAAGATAAGAGCTTATGTTTTCGCAACTAAACACCATAAAACTAAGAAAAAAATAATAATAAGTAATTTTATGATATTATGAAACCATATTATAATTTAATCAAAGTATACTTAAAACTTACATGAAATGATTTTGAGAATTGATTAATTTAAGTTTTATAATTTAATAAATATTAAAGAATAAACTTCAATGATTCGTTTCAATTTGAATATTATAAAATTACATTTTGTTAATTAACTGATTTAAATTTAAGTTATAATGTAATTTTGTTTGAATATCTGAAACTCTTAACAAATATTATGCAAATTCATAATATTTCACGTATTATAATACATGAAAAGGATACCCATTTATGAAACCAATATATTTTGATATTAAATAATTAAATTAAAAGTTCCCGAGATTAATTCAATAAAAAAAAAACATACTTTTTACCTACGTCCTACATAAAATTATTTTACTATAAACTAGTCGCTATGGGTACTAATATGTTTTTGTTATACATTATTTTTAAATATAATTACACAAAAGGTAAGCAAATTACTTAATAATCATTTTTATATATGTATTTATATATCTATAGTGAATTATAGAGAACGTCTATATTTATGCTTACTATTTTATTTTTTTCTGATTTTTAATTTAATTAAAAGTAGGCATTATAATATCATAATTACAAAAAATTATCAAAAGTTTTTATCTGCCTGCTGTAAATTAACTTAAATTATAATAGGTAAACCGCAGTAAAACGATTTCCAAATTTAAAAACTACCGAGAGGTTTTTAATGGTGTTGGCTACGAAAAAAGGAAATTGATTCGTGCCGCTAATATTTTAAAACTCGTAAAACAAACTAAAGGATAG
>VUJU01000677.1:0-33553 GCA_009835225.1 Aphis craccivora | reverse complement strand
TAAAACACTTATTACGAATATGTGAGTTTGCAATACGCGCTGTTTTACTATAAATTTATATACCTACCACAGTATGTAAATACATATTAGATATATTATATTGTTTACGCTGCTGAAAAATCATATTAATTTAAGTTTCTATCCAGATCAACAATACTAATTTTGATTAATTTGTATTTTCGTTATCTTTTATAATACCTATAGTCAGTAGTAGAAATATTTATTTTTCTTAGTCATTGAAAATAAATTTTTATATTACCTAACCTCAACAATTAAACGTATTTTTTTAATACCCGCTTACTCATAGTAAATACATACATGAAGGGTACCCTGGTGAATTAAATGTAATTTTAATAGACGACTACAGATTTTATTCCAAATACTTATTTATTTTGAAATTCGAACAAAATATTGCTTTGAGTTCGTTTCTAAGTGTATTGCCTCCTTTTTTAAATATTTATTTGCCTATACCAAACTATATTAATTCTGAATATTGTGCCACGTTTATATGGTAATTTGTAAACAAAGACCAACACAATACGACGTTGAAAAAAAGGTTTATAAAATATCTTATACGTTTGGAAATTACTTTTCGCGAATTCAACGAATTTAAATCCCACCCTATATACTATGAACATTTACATGTATTGTGCGTAACTACTTAAAAAAAATTTATATCTACGTCCAAACTAAATGAACGTATGGAGTTACTGATAATAATTGAAATTTTTGGCGTGTGTTCACATATCGTAATGTTTGCGTCATTGAATAATATTAAGTTTAAGTACCTTTTTTTCAGAGAGTGTTAAATCATTGAGGCTCGTTAATATTAATTTTTCATTCGGCCGACGACGATAGTGATGTGGAAATTCTCATCCACCTCGCACATTCCACCCTTTTACGACAAATTGATTTGAGTTTATTTAGGGTCATATGATTAATTTTTATTGGGACATGGCATATATATATATTATATATATTATCTTTCTTTGTATTTTGTGAACGAGAGAATGAACCCACATAAAATCAATTGTTTTATTGGGATTCAGTTGTTCAATAAAAACGTTTGAACACTATAATACATAATACGTAAAAAATACTATATATTGACATTAAGATATAGAATTTACTTCCCAGTTACTCTAAACACGAGTCAGATAGAATGACCGCACCGTTCTTCACAACAGCTAGCAATACGCTTTATTGAATAAACAATACAATTTTGAATTTATAACCACTCAGTGTATTGTTTTTGTCAATTGTGAAGTCATTCTACTTCATCTGTATGCAACTGAAGTACTTAGCAAAAATCGATAACATTTAGATTTAAAATTAAAAATATAAGAATATCCAAACCAAAATCGCAATTAACATAGATTGTGATAAAAATAAAAATAGTACAATTGCAGTACTTATTGGTTCATACGTTATAATAAGACTAAGCCATTATATCAGTGAATAAATTTAAAATAATTAGTAGTCAGAGAAACTTTTGTTTACTTATACCTAATTTTTAATACCTATTATGTATTTATGTTGCAATATATATTATACTAAAGTATTATCGTAAAACTAAATTTTTAGTCTATTTTATAGGCTATTAGAAATATAAAAATGACTCAACGACGTCAAGCAAGTGACCTTTTTTGATATGCTCATGAAAATATATTGCTTTATATTATGGTTTTCAATACAATTCTCAAGTTCATATTTGATCGATAAACGACTTGATTGACGTTTATTATATTTTCTGGATAAATTTGGGTATAATGAACGAATAAACGTCAAACTTCACATCACATTAATATTATAATTATAATAACGTTCAATAATTATATTAGCTATGATAATATAATATTGTATTTGACGTGGTATAGTCATAGAAAATAAGCGTACTAGTTGTTATATATTATAATGTTACATTTAATTATTGATAGTCGATAAATTTGAATTTGTACCCCCTGTAAAATTTTCTTGTCAAATATCGCTGATAAAATATAAATTATTTTAATTTATATACGTGTAATGTATAACCTAAAATTATTTTTTATGCATATTATATAAATACATTACTTTATAGAATCCAAAGTGGTATAATATGTGTTTGTTTATCATATAAAATATTAACTGAGGAAGTGAAAAAATGAGAGAATTATAGCCAAGGTAGAATTACTTTTTCAAATTAAATAATTATAGTTAGAACAGAAAATTATAAAGCTTCCAATTTAGAACATAAACAAATAAGATATTGCAAATACCACTAGTATACAATATATAAATCGTTTAGGATTTAGATTTGTTGTATTTATTTATAGGTACTAAAAACTTCATTATAATATAATGCATGTAATTTTAGGGCGGATGTAATTCGTATACATTTAACCGTAAAAAAAGAAATTATATTTTTAGTGAATATATACAAACAATAATAATTAATAGTTTAAAACAGCGGTTCCCAACCTTTCTAGTTGTGTGGACCACGAATTTTGTAAAAAAAATCTTTGAGACCAACTATAATAGCACACCTATATACGTATTATAATTATAAAATATATATTAGGTATATGAGATAAAACTACATTCAAACCTTGAGCATTCGATACCGTACACTTATTTTACACTGTAGTTAATATTGATCAAATATTATTATAACCAGAAATATTATAAGTATGAAAAAAAGATGTATAATATAATAATATTATATTGTTCACAACCCAGTACCGTGCTTCTCGCGGCCCATGGGTTGGGAACCGCTAGTTTAAAATATCAGAATATCCGAATTTTTGTAAAAATTTGATTATAATGTTATTATATTGCATTACTTTTTTGCATAAATTTATAAAAATTACAGAAAATTGAACATGAAAATATTTTAATGATTTGAATTTTGTCAATAATTTAAGTCCGTATAACTTTTCGGTATCATAAATTATATGATATTAAACTTAATCGGCCGAGTTAGGACTTTAAATCGATATCTACTTATGTTTTAAAACTATATAGCAGTGTATTTTATTACGAAATATATCAAATTTGGTTGGTTTCCACGGGAGTTTCACAATAATAATTCGTTCCACATCATAGTAAAATTACTGACGATACCACCACAGAATCCACTTCAATTTTGCTTGGCAAAACGCGGAGGTTGTTATTGATGGATCATTAACTTTCCCCTGGTCAGATTACCCGTTAAATTTGGAACGGACAGTCAAGACATATAAATTTGGACACCGGACGCGACGGGATACGTCCTGTCAGTCTCTGTTTCACGGTGGGTTGAGATCAATTTTGAGCAGTGTCGGGACTTAACTGAGATATACGAGTATAAACTGTGTAACGTCATCTGTAACTGTTGTGTCTCGTATCTGGTCACGTTTTTTCGAAGTAACTTTTATCTAGATAGATACTTGTTTGTAACTTTGTTATTAATGATTCGAGATACTCGTAGTTATAAATATATATTTATTTTTAAAATGTTCAACATTAAATTTTTAGTGCACTTTGTATTGAAACAAATTCGTTCCATTTGAATGATATACAATAATTGAGTAATATTAACAAATTTTTTAGGCTTATAGTGATTTATTAATTTAGATGATGGGTTCATTATCAAACGGAAAATGTATGTTTAGTTAGGTATATAAATTGTATATTTTGAGTTAAGCGGTAAAATAAATGTATTGGTGTTAAAATTATGTATTTTTTGTGCCTGTTGTCTGTTGATAATTCTTACATTAAAAATGTTTGTCAAAAGTTTAACATAGATTCAGATACAGATTTTTAGTGTTTGTAATTTAAATATTTACAACATTGGATTATTAAATGCTAATTAATAATTTATTTTCAAACGATTTTTTTTACTACCTACCCAAAAACTAATAATTGTAAAAATTTGAAATATTCCAATATTCCTTAAATTTCCATTTGATACAATGACATTTCAACATTTTAATATATTATTTTAAAAAAGTTTGAAATTTTTAATGACGTAGGTACTTCAACAAAATTATTCTTCATATATAATATTGTCGATTTACCATAAACCATTGTAATTAATTTTTATTGATTGCTTTTTCAATTTTTGCTTTTTTTTTAAAAAAAAAAATAATAACAAAACAATATAATTTAATGACTGATATAATAATACGAATATTTCATTATGGAATTATTATTTTATTAAATTTGGATTTTATAAGAATTGTAATATTTTCTATAATTCTTTATTGCATTATAATTGATTGAAGTTAATGATAGATTAATTACTTTAAGTATATATTTTAGATTCTGAGCGGAGCGATGAATGTATTGACTTAACAATGTTTTTTTTGTGTCTGTGTACACGAGAACGTGTCGAAATAATGCTTCAATTTCAAACTGTGGGAGTGGTTTCCTGTAGCAAAATGAATCTAGTGCATTGGGGAGGTCATATTTTGAATTTCCCAATAGTTTTCAAAAACGCCCGGAAAAACCAAAAAAAAAATAAGGAAAACGGGAATTTTTACGCAAAACCAGTTTTCGGCCAAATCGATTTTTATATATGGTTGTTATTCAAAAACTAATCACTATGAATACTTGAAATTTTTACCAAATGTTTATGTCAGTGTTATATATATACAGTTAAATTTTCAAAAAGTTGACTTTTTATGACTTATTTATAGACCATAGAAATTTTCGATTTTATGGGAACTTTTTTGTGAAGTGTCGATAAAAAAATTTTGGATGATCAAAAAGTTTTGAAAATTTAATACAAGGTTCCTTATGAGTTGTTCTAATTGCAGTTAAAAAAAATTTTTTATAAGCGTTTATAGTTCAAATTTTTACGAAATCTGTCGAAAACGCGAAAATGTTAAGTGCGTTTGAATTTTAAATTTTTAGAAAATAGCGTAACTATAACGATTTTAAATATTTGTTATTATTCAAAAAGTATATGTCGTAAAAACTTGAAAATTTTACCAGTTATTTAGATTAGCATTTTCTTTACGTGATTTAAATTTCAAAATATTTTGAATCTTTTTGAGCTATTTATAGACAACTGAAATTTTCAATTTTTCTAAAAAAAATGTTTTGAAGTGTTGATAAAATTTTTTTAGCCCAATCAAAATATTTGAAAATTTAATACAAAGTTTCTCATACGTTGTTCTTATAGTGATTAAAAAATTATAATAATACATAGTCACAATTTTTTTTATTAGCATTTGTAGTTCAAATATTGACGAAAATTCGTCAAAACAATGAATATTTGCAAATTATTTTGTAGTTATAATTCATACAATTTCTTTGTATAAGTAACTAAGAGTTGAAAATTTAATACAAGGTTTTCCTTAAATTTAGCTAATCATAATTATAAAAAAACTTAAATTTTGATGTATTCAGACCAATAAAACATAAACCACCTTTTTTACTAACCACTGGAAATTATATCCTAGGCTGACAAATCATCTCCGTTCAGAATCGTTTTTCGTAGGTATACAATGATAACTATCATTGGATTCAAATTTAACACTCCAATAATATATAATAATGATTCATACGGCACCTAATGTACAGCAGAGCACTAACCCACTTACCCACTTTTTTTATCATACATTTTTTATTATTATTTTTTTTTTTTTTTTGTCCATATTAATCTGTATACTATACATATTCTAATATATAGTTGTCAATAGTATATTATGCTATTCGATTCTCAACCTAGAACCAAAATCAATATTTATACTTCAAAAGTTTGTTCTATAGTTTTCACGACACGTGCTGCGAGTATAATGTCTCAAAGACCAACTAGTAACTACTTTATACGTTTCTAACAATGTATTGTATCAAATTTAAAATATGCATGTTAACAACAAATTGTACCTGATGATTTTAACGATTGCATGCAATATGAAGTTTTAAGTTAATATAATTTTCGATTCAATTTATAATGATTAATAAATTAACATGTGTGTGAGTGAGGATTTAGGGTGAAATCAAAACGATAACTAGCAAAGAATTATTTTATTTTGAAGTGCCATTCCAAATATACGAGTACAAGAATTACAGTTACAATATTAATATATTATATGGTTTTACAAAAGGTTGCGAATCATTTTTTTTTTTTTTTATTATTCCATTTTAATAAAACGTCTGTTGTGTTCGTTATAAATAAAAATGTACTCATGTACAGGAAATATAATTTATAGTTTAAAATTACCACATGGATTGAAATATTGTATCGTTAGCTATTTTTTTTTATAACTAACCCACGCGGTTTTATAAAGTGAATTTGAAAATAACCTCTAGGTTTAAAGAAATAACTAATTAAATTTAAACCCTCATCCTTATAGGTATTTTTGAGTCTGTAATAAAAATCTTTTAGTTACAACGTTCTTACTTAAGTGCATATGGTTCTAGGCGCTTAAACTTACCAAGCTAAGCCAACGAACCCAACCAAGCTATACATATTTTAAAAATAAATGTAATCTTCATATAGTTCTATTAAATCCCTTTGAAGATAAATTATTTACTTAGAAGAACAGAAAAACGCTTTATAATTTGGAAATTGGATCAATAGAATTCATGTTA
The DNA here is from genome assembly GCA_009835225.1 of Aphis craccivora. Lineage (NCBI taxonomy): Eukaryota > Metazoa > Arthropoda > Insecta > Hemiptera > Aphididae > Aphis > Aphis craccivora. The sequence goes on along the minus strand of VUJU01000677.1, from coordinate 26,992 downwards.
TGTGTCTTATACAACGTATTATAATATACTATTTGATTAATATTTATTTTACATTTCAATGGTTTATTTTTAAGTCAGACTACGTATACCAAGCTAACATAGACGTATCTTTTGCAAATATAATTATTGGTTCGCCTGTGGTTCCGCATAGATAAAATGCAAAGTATTTGTTTAAATAACTTATTGAGTGCGTGATCAACGCGTTGTTCTCAAGTTATACAAACGCAATTAGTTGTTACAATATCGTTTTAAATATCAATATTTCACTAATTCAAAAAATTAATATATTTTTAATATATTATATCTAAATGATTCGTCCTCATACATTTTATATAATAAATACATGCAGTTTATTCAACAAATGTATTGAATATTCTTAGAGCACTCTCATATTTTGTTGGACATTGTTTTCAATGGTAGACTTTTTTAAAGTTTTGCATTGTCAACTATACTGTTACACCACAACTTAATGTTTAAGCATTTTTTCTCGAGTAAAAAATGTTGAGCTTGTTTTGTTAGACATAAATGGAAAACTCCCACATTTTATTGAGCTTTATTTTCGCTAGTAATGATTTTTTAAGTTTATGCTGCCTACAGCACAATTTTATATCATCGAATTTCTTTCGAGTGAAAAATGTCTCGAGCTTCATTTTCGTGATGGTAAAAACCTAGTATTAATTGAAATATATCAAAGCTGTTTAAGGACACTCGAATCGTATGAAACTTCTGATAATACTTGAAAGAAATTCAAAAAAATTTATCGTGCAATTTTAATAAAAATAGCAAGTTGTTATACTACACAGTAATAAAACGATATAAATTAATTACCTGTATGAGATATCGCCACTACTTTAAAAGAAAACTATAGAATATTAACAATATACGTTATCGTAATTGTAAATATTTTTTATTAATTTCCCCGCTTTATTAAATACATATTATTTTAAATTTTACCTTAAATAAACATCGACCACCATAAAGATACATTTAAATTTAAAAATACCTAAATCCTAACTATATTTATATAAATGATTATAAATTATTATTTATCGACAGTTTATAAGTCCTGAGATGAAAACAGTTTGAATTTTGTCAACATAAAACGCGATTCTCAAGAAATAACTGAATCCGTGAGATTATATTATGTACTCTCTGGTGTATACCACCCACTTTGAATCCAAAAAGAGACATTCGATATGTATTTCTAGCAGATGAAACTACACGATTATATATATATACATAATATTTCAAAAATATATTATTGACGACAACAGTTCTCCTGTTACAACCACATGTAAATATGTAATATCTTTTCTTATATTATTTTTTCGAATAATTATAACGATTTTTTTTTTTTTTTTACCAAATTCTTTTTGATTCGATACAGAATTATAAACGTAATTCATATAGTGAAGGTATTTGAAGATATTGTTGCTTATTAGTTATTACTACGGTTATTACTTGCTTAGAACCGTGTAATGCCTATAGATTGATGTTTTGCAATTTCTATCGGTCCTCTAAAACTACTATCGTACGCAAAGATGTTAATTTGGAGAATGTCATCATATTCTTAAGAGTTAGGAAATTTTGAAATTGTATACATTGGGGGTTATTGACGTCTATAGTTACACTTAAAGATTAAACATTCAGGTTATACACCCAAATCGTTATCTTACTACAGTTGTAAACATGACCGTATCATAGTGTTTTAGTAAAGCAATTATATTATATTATATTATATTATATACGTATAGTAACGAACAATTGTTACAATTTAAATGTACCAAATTCCAACTATCCACATCAAATTTAATTAGGTATACAATTATTAATGTTTGATTTTAGATTAGTTTCTGTTTGGAATAATATGAAATGGTTTTCTTAGTATCCACAGGAATGTCCTGGTAAGTTGTATATGCAATGTGTGTTTATTAATTGTAATATTAAATAATTATTTATTATTGGTATTTTAGGTATTGCTTATAAGTTAATTTATAATTTTAAAATTATGGAACACTGGGAAAGGTTATATGCATAACTAAAAATATTGCAAAGGCAAAAAGAGACAAGATCAAATTTTAAATTTGACTGCGATGGAAAATAAAAATAATATAGAAGTAAAAGAGTTAAAAAAACACACACACACAAAACTGTTAATAATTATTCAGTTATTATTATATTTTACTGTAATATATAAATATATACTAAATATCATACTATCATAAACGATATTATCATTATAATAACCACGAATCTTTTAAACTAATATTATTGATATGCCAACGATGAAAATATATTAAGATATTGATCAATATTGTTATTTTCAAATTTTCCTCTGGCTGCCAAATAATATATTATAAAATACAGAATAATTACAAACGTAAGTCATTAGATATTATACGATTCCTAAATGTCGTATTCTCTTATTATATTAAAGCATATTAATATTTGTATTATTAGTGTACATATTTGTGGATTTTTTATAATTTAAGATATATATTATAGACTATAGATTAAAGTCGTATTCAACCATTTTCAATGTAAACACATTGGTTATAAGCTTGTACAAACCGAGTAAAATGTGTATACATTTGATAAAGGTTTAGGCTTTTGGTCCACTCTACTCAAATACCATATGATTTTAATCACCGAGATCACGCAAAGCACACGTAAATGGTGATTATCACATGTGCCTAAGTATATTATAGTTTATGAGTGACATTATCCAGACATGTTATTTACATAGTATGGTACACAGTTGATAACCAATCCATTTATCACTTGTACAATAATTAAATAATATAATATAATACGGGTACGGCGCGTTTTTGACAGGCAATGAACGATAGAAAACTCTTCAGCTTGACCAACTGTGCCGGATCAAAATTATATTATTTTTCAGAAGTACATAGTATAATATAGTACCATAATATATGATCAAAGTTATCACAAAATTAGAGGTTCGACGTTGTGATATTTTTTTTAAATTTTTATTACCATATTAGTATACAAATGTAATGTAAATATAAATTAAACTTAAGTAATTTAACATTACAATTTTATTTTACTATTATTATACATTACATAATATAATAAAAAACTATATTATAATAACACTGAATGCAGATATATCGTTACATGTATATGTCTATTGTTTCTATTAAGTACAGTTGACATAAGAATGCTAACTACTAACTGCTAACTAGATACAAGGAAAAGAAGATTAAACTGTAGGTGAATTAAATTTACCTATACAGTAAATAATATAATATATTATTTTTTTTTTTTTTGTTATTCATTTTTACATAGCAACCGAATGCTATAACAACCAGTTGCTATAAGCAATCACCGTCTCGACTGGTAACATTTCCGGTCTCGCACAAATTAACAGAATGACCTACAGCCATAAGACATATACATGTCAATATATTATTATTATACTATTGTTTTAGCTCACCACTAAATAAGTTGATTTATATAACATTTTGTTGGTTATACCGTTACCTTTAGTTAGGTTATACCGTATTAGGTTTGTTTTCTTCATCGTTCAAATAACAAACATCAAATTATTATGTACAAACGTAGTTTTTGTAGACTTGGAATGGGATTATGCATGTACTACATCGGGTTGTACCGGTATACCTGGTAAACACAAGATAATATTCATCATCGGTACAGTTGAACAGATCATTAAAATCGAAAGAGTTAACAAACGACTGGGCAAAGAGTATCTAAGAAGCAATTTATACATGTATATTGTATATAGGAGCTAAAAGTTGAATAAGAAAGCGTATTAAACTTTGTGCACGGTGGTCGAATATTATTCGTCGAAATATATACCCCATAATATAATATCTTGTTCAATTTTATAAAATATATTGAAAATACTCGTGGTAAAGTTATGGATGCTCAAAAAAGTTTTCCGACGCGTAAACGTGAAATTTATACGTAATCGTCACAATGCATATATTATAATATTTGCAGTGTATCTATATATCGTTTTCTTTCGAGACACAATCAACCGCGCCCCTTTGCCGAACTCTGTTGTCTAACGCGCATGATGTATAACCGTCTACACCATCTACGCCAGTGTCGAATTGAATTATTATCCGAAATCCGACGGTTTTAACGAAAAGCTTTCTTGTTTTTGCATATACGTATATAATATCTATACGAGTATACATATATTATTATTAGTATGTATTTACTTTTAACTGACGAAAAGAAATACTCATTGGTAATAATATACATATACGCGGATGCCGGATATACGTGGCGAGTTCTCCGTTCTATCTATATTTTGAACACAAAATTATTAAAAATGTTGCTTATCGAAGCGTTCTATAAAATACGATAATACCCACGTCCAACATATTATTATATTATTATATTAGCCACTCTATTTTATTACTTGTTTATTATTATTATTATTACTTCTTTTTTTTTTGCGCATAGTGTACGCAATTCACGTTTTATTTCAATAATTAAATAATACATTTACAATGAGCGCCGCCGCTGGTTAACACTATAGTAATTTTTATAACAATCGTATAACGTCATCCACACGAAACCCATTCGAAGCGAGTACGATAAACGATAGTACAATATTATTATATTATGTTCAACAGAGAAAATTGTTCTTCAATACACATTGTAATATTATTATTATTATTATACACGATAATCGTACCACCGGTTGGCGATCGAACGAGGCGCCAACGTACACTACGCGACTGTGCGGTCTATATACACAATATATATTATAATAATAATATGATGTACGTCATTTTGCCGTGCAGAATACAATATTATATGATGACAACGACTTTACTATTATCATACACACACTAATAATAATGCCGCCCCAGTTCGGAATTCTGTTGAAATATTTGTCGTCAAACAATAATAATACACTAGCTTATATGACGAGTCGCACGCGTTTAGATCTTGTGCGACCTAAATATTAATTTATATATAATATTATACTGTTATAATGTGATTACCGCACGATAAACGAACATTAATATTTACCAAGTATTCGTGCGGCATCCGTTAACAACTTCCGTTTAATCTCACCTGTTACGATTTATACGTTATGTGCACAATGGTATATTATTATTGTTACAGAGAATAGTGCGACACGGAATGTCTTTTGTCTAGTCCAAATAGAATGAGTTCGAATTGATTTCCGAAAAAAAAATCACTCGTGCCGCACGAATAGCGGGACTGATCGAATCGGTTTTCACAGTAGTACAAATACGTCGAATACTGCAGCGTTGTTTCGCCAAAAACGTGGGCAGAATTTTCGTTTACTTCAGAACGAACTACCTACACAATATTATATGTCAGAATATGTGATTCAAAATTTTATTCCAACCTCGCAAATATTGTTTTTTTTTTATTTCGTTTGTCAAAGGAGAGAGATCCAATGAGAAACATATAATAATATCCTAAACAAAGAAACACACTTAAAGTCGAGAAAAAGGAAAAGTCACTTGATAAACAAAATAAATAAAAATTGGATAAATGCCAAATTTCGAGTTTACGATTCGTAAAATCTGCACGCTGTGAATGTATACCACATTGATTTTAATAAACTTCGACTTATTAGTTATTTATATAATAGGATAGATCATAGTTTCATATACACCTACCCGGCTTATTATGATTAGTGTTGGCAAAATATGCGTATGTCGTTTATAGCTTTTGTTACGGTATACCGTTTTCAGTTTAATATACAGGGTGGAGTGGTAAAACGAGCGATTTTAAATTAATTAAAAAAAAAAAAACTAATAAGATTATTTTTAATAAATGTATTCATACTATTTGAATATATTATATATATATATGTAAAAATAAAACATTTACAAAGTGTTAATTTTATACATTTTCAATTTTGTATTTAATTCTTATGAACTATATCTGCAAGATGATGACTTTTGATACAATAGTATTCGTCCGACCACTTTTTAAATATTTTTTTACGGTATGAATAAATGTATTAAAAATAATATTGTTGGTTTTTTTTTAGTTAATTTGAAATCGCTCGTTTCACTATCCCACCCTCTATGGCTCTATAATAATATTGTTCAACTTTACTATAGTCATAAAATGTCCTTTATTATTAAAAACAAAGTCCAAAAAACAAATTTTCATGTGTTACATCTTACATAATATTATTGACTACCAGGTGAGAACCTATTCGACAAGTCGGAGCCAACTCATATGCGTCTGCTTATACGTGGTACGGCGAAGGCTACGGAACTTAAGTTTGGACGATGAACAATATTTATTTTTTCTCTTCACCCGTTTTATACTATACTATCAACGGAATACCGTATTCAATATTGGTACGTTTTTAAGAGAGTCGAATACCTACCAATTTTGACACGTGAAATGATAATTACTGTACAGTGTACAGGCTCGTGGATTAGAAATTAATCCTCGTTCGATCGTTAATCTTACGTTTCACCGCCCCCGTTTATGGGCCGACCTGAGCTCTCCGTTATAATATACCTATACCAGCTACATAACTTATCAGTGTGCGCGTGTGTTTAGTGATTCGATTAATTATGCATAATAGTATAATAATAATATTGTTGTGCTCACATCATTATAATATAGTTGGCCGACGTATTTGTATAGATGGGCGGATAATATGGTGTACACCGAAATCGGTAAACTTGTCTTCGGTACCACGTGCGATAACAATATAATATTATTGTGTACACTGTACACTTATACTAAACCATCTAATACGCACACTACATGCGCACTATTATAATGTTTATACACGACTTAAACACTATACGCAGATTGCACGAGTCGTTAATTATCGTCATCGGATATGTGCACCGTAACAGTATAATTATATGCTATACGGTTTCTGCTGATAACGACTGAGCGCACTACAACGCCAAGGTTGTTGTTATTTTACGTCCGATACCTTCATCCGTTAAAAATCACATTTTCAGAACTTTCGAATCGTTTCAATGACTGGAAACAGCGATTTATTATACAATGCGAATCGAGTTAAGTCCATGGCTATATGCACAAGAAACTGTTAAGACGTAACCGTGTAACTTTGTACTAAATGCATTGACAATTATAATATATGCACGAGACTTGGTCTAAAAATATGCAATAATGTGCTATCTAAACATATAAACCGATTTTATCTATAAATGTATATATTATGTTAGGTATCTAAACGTGATACAATGTTAAATTGAAATATTAAATTATATTAATTGAACTGAATAAGGTACATGCGTATCGCGAAAATCATTCTCCAGCGCCTGTGAAAATTATGGAGGATTGCCTATATTATATGTTTTTACCTATATAACATGTTATATAATATTATGGTTGGATTATGATGAGATAAGAAGGATATACATATCACATATTATGTATCTAACATCAATATAAATAAATTAAAGTGCTTTGATCAGGTGGATTAATTCATTTAATTAATTATGAAGTTATAAATATATTTTAAAATTCATAAAATTTAAAATATGCAAAGTAACATTTTGAAAACATAAATCTGTATATGAAAACTTATTTCTTGTAACACTAAGTAAAAGATATGTAACTGTAGTGTAGAGTTCCTACAGGGATAACTCTCTCATACTTATTAATAGTCATATTATTTTTAATTTTTTATTACACTGTTCAGACAAATCATCCCACAAACATTAAGTTATCAGAGTATCTATTAAAAAGGGAGGGTATACGTGTGGTCAACACCGTTATAAATCAATTGGATGTCAACAATTGGGCGCCGGGTAGTACGAGTATATTATATTTTATTCGTACGCTAATCCGAACAATGTTAAAATAATAATTATACATATGTGGTTTACAACATGAAGCTGGTGTGCGGATCTCGATCTGTGGCTGGGATTAAACTTACCAAACGGATTTTGGTTTAGGGATCCGGATTTATGGCGATCAGACCATACGCATTGATTCATAATGATATATTATGTAATATTATTATAGGTGGGGATTATATTATATTATATTGTAGTGTGTGGCATGTTGCAAGTTTCCAAAAATTCGAAAACATAATATAAAATATGCTAAATCAGTGGAATAGAATCGTAACCTAAACCTACTTGGTAGCCCTAGACACAGATTTTTAACATATAACAGTATATCATACGTCACTACACTATACTATTATAATAATCATTCGATAACATAAGTATAATACGATCATTCTGCAGTCGAAGTTGTTTTTTTCCATAAAAATGATAAATGTGGCTTATTTTGTAACATTACTGTTCTCCGAAGGTTTATTATTTATATTTTATATTTTATCTAGATTTTATCTAGGAGAGAGAGAAAAAATCTCAAATTTAAGATCGAATAAAAGTTTCTTTATGTTTCCCGCCCTGAAGGTTTGGACCCTCGAGTGAAATACATAAATCGTACATAAAACTTTCGTCTTCTGTATATCGACATTGTCATATATCCTATCACATTAATTACACTGATTTTTCGCACATGTATATATTAGTGTAAAAGTATGAAATTATGTTATTCCATAAAATATATATGTACCTGTCTAATACACCAAGCAAGTAAAGGCGATAAACCGTATAATTTAACAAACATTTTATAAATTCCCCGAGGAGTACACTTATGTTGTGTGCATTAGAAGTAGTTAGAATAAAATTAAATTTCTGAGACATGTAAACTAATTTGTGTCGTTATCGACAAAAAGTACAATTTAATAAATTAAATAATTATAATCGTTATAATTTATACCTAATTTTTCCTTCGATAAGTATAACTATAACATATAACTTATGTTCAATATTTTACATTTTTTACATTTTCGTCCACAATACTAGTGTATTTAATTATTTTTTTCTAAATATAATATAATAGAAAGAACTTCAATTATAAAATATATTCACGAATGTAATCAATATTTTTTTAAAATTTAAATAATCATTTTATTATCCACACTCTTCAACTAGTGATGTGTATACTGTTACTATTTTCAGGCGACTATTATTTAGAATAATTAGCTATTCTATAGAAATTCCAAACAAAAAATGTAATTTAATTAATTTTAATTTAAACATTTAAACCAATGCAGTTTGTTAAACTATTAAATAAAGTCTATAATTATATACTTCAACTGTAACATATTATAGGGCGTAGTACAAATCACGAATGCAAATCGAGCGCTTTAAGCCTATAATATTAAATTATTTTATTATTAATTATCGATCTTGTATTCCGGACAATTTATTATAATATAATCCTTACGAAACGCTCTTAATCTATATCTGTTGACAATTATATATATATATATATATATAAAACCGTTATAAATTCATAAGAAGATTTGCATAATCCCACAACATCTATTTACCATTGAATATATAGGTATACGGCACGAATTATTAATAAAAAATTAACAAATACAAGTCCTTTTATATTAAATTGTTTTTTATTATCGGTTTCAATCAATATGAGTCATCCACGAATCAGGGTAACACATTTTAATCCATACTTTTACATTATACTCAAAGTATAAACTTTTTTACACCTACGCCTATAGTGAGTAAAGTACCTAGGTTAAATTATACTTAAAATACTTATACTCTAAGAATAATGTTACACATTTTTAATGTATGCGATTTAAAATACACTACAGTGTGATCGAGTGGGTATTTAGAAATTTATAATAATTATATATTTTTTTTTTATTATTGAGCAATTACTTATTTCCTACATCAAATTTGTAAATATATTTTCATGATTACTCGTAAGTCGTAAGTGTTAAAGTAGTTTGAGTTTCAAGTCCATCGAAAAATCATTATTCGTATATTAAATACATTTTTCATTGGATCATAAATAATTATATATCTTTTTTTTTATGTAGGAAAACGTTACGTGATAGTTAAATTACAATACATATTGATGTTATGTATGCTATTTATATATATATGTACACATTACGGCATGGTGTTATATGTATATCATACATATATGACATATATTTTACAACTTGCAAAGAGTTTATATTTTAATTTTATCGTTTACTCGTGCGAATAAAAATGCTCACCATTCGAGTCGTTTTATTATAGTTTTTTACCCAACTACTTACATCGATAACGAATAAAAATATAGATAATATAAGCACAGTTTTTCTCAATTCTTTTGTTTTAATAAAATTATTTCTATAAACGGATCATACAGACAATTCTATATGCATTTTAAAATCAAACAATATTGTTTTCTGAACTACCGTCGACTATATTAAAATGATAAAAATTCAATATCTATAAACATTAAAGTTTGAACAAGAAAGTATAATTGAAAAATATTGTGACTTAAATATTTGTTTTCAATCTCCTAGTTTATCTGAGTTTTGACTCAATTCCAGTCGTACAAATATTGTATTGTAAAAATAATTTATTGCTATAATATAACGAAATTTTGTTTCTATAAAACTGTAGTTTATTGAAAAAAATATAATAATAAACTCTATTTTATAGTTTGTGATATATGTATAAAAAACTACTTTTGTGTGCGATTAACATAAGTTTTTTAAACCTTGGTAATTTCAAATGAATAAGATATAATAATGTTTTGATTTAAGACAGTTTACAAAGTTAACATTCTATGTTCTAAGTATAATAAATAAAAAAAAAATTATATTTATATACACTAATATTTTCTTTTATTGATTTTTTTTCTTTTCGTAAGTGCTAGCCAATATCATATCAAATACAACTCTACTAAACGGTATTTACTACCTACCTCTATAATATTATATCTAATTGTTTTATAATCTTAAAAAGCAAATAAATGATTTGTTGAAATTTACATATTGTGTTGTTTTGTGGTATAAATTCTTAATATTAAATATAAAATTCAAGTCAATTTGACTATAATTAATAGCTGAATTTATCAAAAACCAAACTAATTTTTTACTGATAAATTAGTAGAATACTTTAAGAATTATGTTTGCATAATTTATAAAAAAAATTGTAGTTATAGAAACAAAAACACTTACTATATACATTATACATACCTAATTATTTAAAATTTTAGATACACTTGTAGTAATATTAGTTTTAAAATATAACTAAATTTTTTTATTATTAAAAAAAAAATGTATAGCTGTCCTACCATACTATAGTATTATATATATTATATATGATAAAAAAACTAATTAGGTATAAATTTAGTTAATTCAACTAAGTACTTCTTTTAGTAGTATATCGTGAAGTTATTTGGATTGAAATAAATCAAAAATATATAAAAAATTATAATTGAAACACTTCATTTGTTTTACATATTTATATATGTATTATTATATTTTTACTATTGTTAATAATGGGTACCTACCTTTCTAAACGTCTCTTGCGGCCACGTCTCCTCGCAAAAATCTTTCCCATATATCTCCTTGTTGGCCATATAAATGCCGTATGGTAGTGTGGCTACCAAAGAGAATATCCATATGGTTGCGATTATTTGTGCCGTGGTCCATATGGTCATCCTTGGTTGGAACGGATAGATGATGACGAAGAACCGATCGATGGCGATAGACGTCAGCGTCAACGTGGAAGTGTACACGCTGGTGCCCTGGGCATATGGAACTATATGGCAGAATATCTCACCAAACATCCAATGGCCTGCAAAATGATGGGAAAAAACACAAGTTCTATTAGCTATATTATTTTGTATGAAAACACAATATTAACCTAACCTAACCTAACCTAACACCTAGAGTTGTATACGGTAAGGTTTATATTATTAATAATAGTAATGTCACGAAAAAATAAATTGAACTAATTACTAATAGTATAACCACAGAATGTGTAAAAAGTCAAATAAATAAAATATATTATTATATTCAAATGAACATATTATAAGTTTTAACTTTTTATGACCGTGTATGTCAATACAGCAGTACTGATATATTTTTCATTCTAGATTAAATAATTATTTTTGCTTGTACAACATGACAACATGTACACTCAAACGGCACTATTTTACTATTTTACAAACGCTTTAAATCGAAAAAATTATATTACGATTTATTACAACTATATAACGTAGTAGGGTGACATGATGCAAATGCCTTCCAATTTTTTTTTCATACGATTTCTCGAAAATACCGTTAGGTGACAGCTTGTGAAAAGGGCTTTATGCATGGTATAACTATAACCATAATACGAGTAAATACGAAGAAGGGTTTTATATATAGGTATCAAAACAAAATCACCAGGTGTCTTGTGCGACGTTTACACCTTTTATACCAGTTAGGTAGGTAGTAGATATTTTCATCTCAAGTGACTTTTTTCATTATTTAAAATGAGTACTCAGCGTGAGTATATATTATTATATCGTTTTAATCGACTTCATTACAATGTATACATTTGATATTCTTTAGGTATTAATATATATATATTATATTATTATATATTTTTAATAATATAAATAGCAAACAACGCGAAAGAGGTATAAACTAGTTTTACAACCCCTAAACTTTGTCGATTCATTTCATATACCTACAAATGATGATTCAATTTTTTTTTTCCGAAAATCATTAATTTATGAAAAAAATAATGTATATTATGCAAATACCGCGGTATTTTTGAAGAACCGAAAATTATTTTTTGACATCATCATACTATTTAAAACGCGTATTAAATAAATTTGTTCCAAATGTAAAATAGCTTAATAATACTACATCCATAGGATTATATTCAACAATCGGTTATGACATATATAATTATAAATTATAATAGGTATAAATTAGACTTTTATACGTCATGCATAGGCCGGTAGTCTCGGTCAGATTATATAGAAACAGTTCGATTACGTTCTTTTCAGGTTTTAAAATTAATTCTGAAGGATAAGTCTCCACGGATGTTTTCAAGGGTATGGCGAAAAAGGATTCGTCTGCATCACAATTATACGCACAACCAAATGGGCACCACGTCGTGCGTACACGCGAATGCACCAACTTTGCCCTAGCACTCCCTTGGAAGCCATTCAACTTAATTTTCCATTCGACAAAGAAGATGCCTCGGGTATGGCATATACTATGTAAAACGCATATATACATTTATATATATAATGTTTGTGCGTAAAGCATACTGATATGCGTGTGTCTGTATATGTACAAAACAATAGTGAAACACAAAAGGGTCGTGTAATAAATTTCGCGGTAATATGTCAAAAAGTAGGAGCGTTCTTCTTTTAATCGCCCCCTCACGATTTCGTCGCCAACAAAAAAAATAAACATTACTATACGCTTGAAAGCCGCGATTTAATATATATATATATTTATCTGTATGTGTACAATGATTTATAGAGTATATACGTCATATATAGAACCAAAATGTATTGTATATCGTATATTATATAATACATTAAATAGTATATTGATTACTGTCATTACTCATATTATTTTAAAATACAAAGGTATGATATATATATCGTTGTATTGCCAAAAAATAACCAATGTCGACTTCAACGATATTTGCACGAATTGATTTCTTTAATACAATTTCTGGGGAGAATTATTATTTTTATTCAAAAACTTAAAATTTGTTTGTTATTTTTGAATATAAAATATACAATATACATGTATGGCTATCGCTATATATATATATATAACATTAATATTATGACTATTATTTAAATTCCTAATTTATTATTGATCAATCGAGCTTTTTAATATTTTAGAGTAATAATAGCCGACATCATTTTTTTTTTTTTTTCGGAAATGTATTCAATGGTGCAGAATTTTTCTTTTAACTAGAACCACAAAAAATTTTCAGATAAGTTTTAATGCGTTTAATATCTAGTTAGTTCATTATTTACACTTTTTATATAAATGTGTATATTTATATTATAAACAATTTAATTTCATCTAAATGTTGTTTTTATATTTTATACTATAAATTATCATAATATTGTTATTTCTATTTGTTTAAAGTGACGGTTTGAGTCAATTCGAATGATTTTTGTTTTTCCGGAAATTATTTTGATTCGTGAAGAACGAATTTTGAACTTATTTACGTATGGATCAATGTTATCCACACGTGTGTTTCTAATATTTGATCTTCAGATCTTGGTTTACGAGTACTATGTCTCACATTGTTCTATACCCAAAATAATACGTGAAAAATAAAAATATTTACTAGTCATGGCGATAGACTATTATTAGTGATGGAGATGTGAGGAGCTTATTGATTGCAAAAGAATCATCCACAATCCACATGCTATCATAATATTGCACGAGTAGGTACACTATTTTTACTTTTTTCACCGTTTAGCTAATCAGATAGAAATTACGAATTTATTACCAACTTTTTTTTTATTATTCATTAACACTACACCATGAAAGTTACACAATTTTACGTTATCCAATTAATCTTTTCCGTGTATAATGTACTTTCCGCATTCACGGCTTTTTGCACTGACCATTGTAACAATAATGAAATTCATTTGGTGGGCACAGGTTGATGATAGTATTAATAATAACAGTAGACGATTAAAATGAGAGATTGACTAAAAAGTCACAAGATGTGAAAAATAATAAAACTTATAAAGTTTTGAGTAAATCATCTCTATTTTATTTCGCACACGTACAATACAAACGCATGATATTTATTTCACGGTATTTATTATATATTATTTTGACGGAGAGAAGTGAAATACGTTCATCACATTTTACACGTTTTCTCGCGCTTTATTCTCAAAATTAAATTATTATCGTGTACTGAGCAGCGTATGTTATTTTTAGCGATGGCTAAAACAAACCTTTAAGCCTGTTAATAAAACTACTTAATTACACACGAGCGTCATGTTATTATAATTGTTACTCATTCATTACTTTTATTTAACGAATTTTTTTTTTTAAGCTTATAAAAAATGGACATAAATTAAACTTAAACTTTTTATATCTATCTATTGAAGAATTGAAAATTAAGATATATTTTTATTTATAGAAAGATTATAAGCGTAATTGGTCATATTTCATAAGATAAATATAAATATAAACAAATAGCGTACTTGAATATTTTTTGTTAAAATGTAATAAGAATTTTAAATATAATTATACTTATATATAATAAGGATTTTAAATAGTTAACCACGAGGATTTCATTTTTTTTTTCTTAGCCTAACTCTAAGTCAGTTGATATTGTATTCTAAAGTTTAAAGGCAAATTACGAAAATCGGAGAAATCTTAAATTATGTGTTGAATTAGGTAGAAATAAATGCATTCTGCCAACAATAAAAATGTTTGTAACCGTTAGGGATTAAAAATAATAATAAAGAGAAGAAAATTACGCTTTCAATTATATCATATTGTTATTTTAAATTGAATCTCAGCTGCATGAACACGTTTGGCAAACAATTTGTCTATAGGAAAAACTTTTCATTTTCGTCGGAACGATATTATTTTTGTCACCATCCGAATAGCAGCTCGTTACTTCAAGCAGTTCAAGGCAACACAAAATCACATGGAGTAGTATATTTCGGCTGACCAAAGTGTTTTTATTTATTTAATGTAGTGTCAAACCGTAATAGCTTTGAACGCGTAAGATGATAATGAAAAAAATCAAAAAGATCGCCAGTTTTATTTCTCTTGAGTGTTATAGTATCTATATAATATTGTATAGTATGTCAACTATTGTTGGTGCGTTTGAAACATATATAGTTTAAAATGAAGAAGAGAAAAAAAAACCAAAACAACCTGAGTTACTATACAACTACACGTTTTTCATGTAAAAAAAAAAACAACAATTTGAAATCGCTTTCCATTGGTACGAGGTTTGTCCTCACAGTTCGATCACTGTCAGCGTTGGCAGCTGGTGCGGCTACGACAAAATATATATAATATTATTTAATCACAAAAAGTTTATCCTAGATACATTTTTACTTCTATAAATCATCGATAAATATTTCCCAATCAATCCAGCACAATGATATATTTCGCGATACATCGTTTATAGTGCGTGACAAACATACGATATTATTATTATATTACCATATGAAGTGAATCTGGTAAAAAATATACGAATGTTTTTCGTCAGAAGAATAACGACGATGATAGTCTAAACTTTAACTGGACAATAAAACAAATCATTATTACTAGCGCAGTAGCGCCGAACCAAAATAATATCATACCGAATGGTACTTGACATTTTTGTAAAGAACGTACTTTATACAAACCTGCTGGCGGGGTTTTCGTGACCCTGTGAAAAATGCAGTAAAACTCTCACAAAACAAGTATAATAAATCATTTTAGTATCTTTTATCGTATCAACGTGATGAAGACTACTTACACAGTTTTATTCATCTGTATAGGGATAATACGGATATATTGTGACGAAGCTACGCCACATACATGATACATTGATACTACCACTCACGGTAACGCTCCTTATAATATAATAATACGATACGACAGCGAATCGACAGAAAATCTGATTACAATAATAAATAATATACTATATATTGAATTCTAGGACACCGTTACACCGTTTTTGAAAGACAATGTTTTGTTTTTCATGATCGCGTGTTAAAAGCTCTTGTAAAAACTTACTCATCGTAAAATCAAATTTCTCTGTGTGTGATGATAATGCGTATTTACGTAGTATTACATAGAAAAGTATTTGTTAAATACTATTATTTTTACAGAACTTTATACTAGTATTGTAACAGAAGATGCTTTTAATACCAACATAAACTAATTTAACAACTAACATATGTTTATTTGTAAATAATAAAACTAAAAATGTTTTATAGTCACAGACTACAGCAGTTAAGTTACAAGTGTTTTAATATAACAATAGAAATGGTATCTACTATAGTTTCCTACATTTTTCACATCGGTTTACTTTTAAAATTAATAATAATTAAACATAAAATATAAAAATTATGAATACAATATATTATAACATTTAAATTATTAATACATAAAAATATTTAAATATTGAACAGGTAATATAACTAAAGTATAAAATTATATATGATAATAAATTTGTTCGATAAAATTATTGTGTTAAGCAAAAAGTATGGAAGTTATTATTGCAGAAGACATTTTAAAGCATATGAAACTATGACAGAAATATTGAAACATATGTTATGTTTATAATAGTAAAATAGTGACTGATAATGAGACGCATTTTATTCTATAGACTAGGGGTGGCTAAACCGCGGCTCACCGCATAGAATTTTGCGGCTTACATCGTATCGTAAAAAAAAATTTTTTGAATATAAATTTATGATATACATATATATAATAATATGCCCTTTTTTTTTTTACATTTTCGCTCTTCCATATTTATTAATACATTTCGTGGCTCGCGAGTCGCTTCTCACTGGCCACCCCAGCTATAGACAATTTAAAAATATTAATAATCAACAAAATTCTAGGTTAAGCGCATTTCATCAAAAAAGGCATTATCATATCTATAGTATTTAGTAAATTTACTTGTTTTAAACGTCCATAGACTTTTTTTTACTAAATAAATAAAAATGACAATATAAAATAGCAAGACTTCATTAGAACTTCATTAAAATATTTAGTATTTTCAATATACCAGAAATAATTTAATCCTCTTTGACACTTAGTAATGTAATCAATTTTCAAAAAAATAACAACATTATTACATAATACAAACAATATGTCCAAATAACCTAAAAAGTAATAGTTAGGCTAAATAGGCATTTGTTTTGATTAAAAATATTCTTAAAAATTGTCAAAGTTGAATTGGTATAATATAAAAATGTCTTTAAAAATAGAGGTTATATGACAAAGTGTGAATTTGGGACATGAAAAGTAAAAAGTGGAGTGAAAAAATAATTGTAAAAGCATCAAAGCAATCAAAACAGGTAAAACAATAGAAAAATGAGGAAAATTATAAATTCAAAAAAAAGTCTAAATTATTTCAATGATCAGAGAGTAAAAAAATAAAATAAGGTGAATAAAAAAGAAAATAATTTGAATAAAGGATACATTGTTATGTAAAGATATCTTAGAAAAAATAAAATCTAAAATATAATATACCGTTATACATTATTGTAGTTATATTTTGTACATTATTGTTTATACTGCATATAAATGTTTATACATTAAATATAAACAAAGAAGACAATAAAATGTTGTATATTTTGTGTACCGTTCTGAATTGTTTTATTATTATGTATATTTAATCTTTCAGATTAAGAGACATGTATTAAGTATTATTCGATGACTATAATAGCATAATTTGATATTTAGCGACAGGAATGCATTAAACCACCATATCTAACAAGTACATTAATATAGTAATCGGAAAATATGTGAATGATTGAATACATTCCTATTATTAATGACGAAATAGTGTCATTAAATAAAAATTAAACTTTAGCATTAGATGAATTAACTTCAAATAAAATTTCCAACATATAAAAAGTTGTTTTTAGATGACTGATTAAGATTATCGTAAAATATTTTCACTAACAGTTCAATACTAATAGTTTGAGCAACTTTTACAGGAGTTGTGAAAAATTAAAACAGTTCGATATTATGTTTAAATAATAGGTAACTATAATAGTTGTATTACATTTTCGCATAGGTAATCATATTTACATTAATAGATATCAAATACGTCATGTTTTTTAAATCTTCTATAATTATTAATAACGTATTCAGAAAATGCTAAGAAGATTTATACATTATATAAATTGTAAACTAATAAATTGATTTGATGTTTTTGATAAGAATAAACAACATAGAATACAAATACTAATAGTTCAAAAATGTATTATTCTATTCGAATATAAGCGTAAAAAATACTTAATAAATTTATAAATGCTGGATTTTTTTTTCGTTTCAAAATAATTAATGTAATATGATTTTTTTTTTGTATGAAAAAAAAAAATGTAATTATTTGGAAAGGAAACATATTCAACTCAAATTCATACTTAAACAGACAATGTACATAAACGCAAGAAAGAAAATATTATAGGTTATTTTAATATATCTAGTTATAAAATAGATTGGATGCTGAAAATTAAAAAGCTCATGATATTTTAAATATGAATATTTATTAGTACAATAATAGAATAAAATTTATTCTAAAATGTATGTTGAAATAGGCTACATTTAATAAAAAAAAAAAAAAAAATGTAAAAAGAATATTTTTAAAATGTTACTTCGAGAAAATGAAATTTAAAAAGTACGAAAAAATTGTTCATAACGAAATTAAAGACAACAAAGTGTACAAGATTGTCTCAAAAGATTTAAAATTACATTTCTACAGTCAAACTGAATACAATTGCGTTATCTGTATACAATGATAAAAGACATTTAAGAGCTAGTATATAAATACATGTCTATGTAGTGACTAAGATGAAGCTAATTGCTATTTTTCTTAATATTCATCCTAATCGATGTCATTAATTTTATAAAAACAACGATATAATTTTATAGAATAAAACTATTTTTTAAACTCTTAATATTTTGTTATACAAATAAGTTTCTAATTTATTTTTATACACATTTAAAATCGTAGTACCTACCTACTTAAGATTATTTTGATTATTTTATGACATTATAATATGTTTTTATTATAATATTTTATGTTCATTTAATTATATTTTACAGAAAACATTTTTATTTAATTTCCCTTTGATATTTTTTATTAAATCGTTCAAATTTATAGGTAATATATTTTTTATGTTATTACTAGGTATTATCCAAATAGTAATATTATATTTCTTGAATACGCGTTGTAAATGGTTATTGATATTCCGCAATGGACTAATTTGAATACGGAATACCGAGAATTTAAGAAATCAAAAAGCATTATATTTAATTGCAAAAACTGCATCACAATCAAAATATCATATCGACATGAACATTTATAATAAGAACAGTAGTTTTAATATTAAACCTTTAATAACTAATATTTCTGAATTTGTTAAATATCATATAAACATCAATGCATATTTTATAATAGGTTATAAATAACTTGATAGAAAAAAAATCGAAATATTTTAAAAAGAATAAATATATTAGAGCAAAATTAGAGAGAATATTTAATAGGAATATGTGGTGAAAAAAAAACATGAAAATAATGAAATTGTTGAAGTAAATGATATTACATAAATAATAGACACCAATCATAATCTTTTTGACGTTTATAAAACGCATACCTAAATTCATCAAATCCAAATTCGGAAGCATTATTTGTATAATCATTTTATGTAAATCATACACCCACATATTTAATTATGCAATAAATAATAAACAGTACATAATAAAATAATTTACCAAGACATTTTTAATGATATTTTTGTAAATATAAATAATTTACTGACCGTTATTGCAATAATTATTATCATTCCAACAGTAGGTATACTATACTTGTATTCATTATTTTAAAATATACTGCAATTGTAACATACAATTATTATTTTATTATTTTTTTAATAATCGTTAATATCAACTTTTCGATTTTGCTGTTTTTAGATCAAAACTCGTCCTCGTTAAAATCAAAAGTCTGTAGTTCATTCTTTTTTACCTTCTCGTACAAAATGTTATTCCAAGTTTTAGATTTTTTATAGGTTTTTATGTTTAGGTATTATTAATTTTAAAACATTCACACTATGTGTAAATAAATATCAATAGTTAAAATATCATAATTAATTCAAATGTTGAATTCTTACTCAAAACAATTGTAAAAACCAAAGTATCTACTTCTCCCATTTATCTTTTATTTTATATCGGTTCTGTCCAACAATTGTTACATTAGCAATGTACATAATGTTTAATAATGTCTATAATTTTCCTCATGCACACTGCTTACCAAATATTATTGTCATATAATATAATATATCCCTACTAATTTCCTGCTTTCTATTTGAAACTATCGTAGTTATTTGAATACATAATGAAAATAAAGTATCTATACTACATACTTTTTACAATGAATTCAGAATGTGTGTCTACTTACATCGCAGAAACCGGAAGGGTGTTAGAATTTGTATTTTTGTGTTTAGTATTTATACAAACTCCATTCATGCAATAATAAAATATTACGGGAGTCTATTTTTTCGGCTATAATTATGGTGCATGCTGTTTTTTGGTTCCGGTCAACTTCATTCATAAATATTAATTGATTACAGTTAGGAAACATAATCTCGGATGTCAAGATTACGATTTTTTCCATATTTTTTTATTTTTGTTGTAAAGCCATTATGCTTTAACTTCTAAGTGTATACAATACAGAGATTATTGTAAAAACTAGAAAGCGGGTTATACTGAGTTACATATATGTAACGTATGTAGAACGCGGATTCATAGTACGGAAAAATAAAGTAAGAGTGCGTAAGGATATCGTAATATAAAATTTCTATATGTAACTAATTTATGGTTCTAAAAACCTACAAATGTTCTTCGTGCATGGATTAGTTCAAATATTAAATATTACTATGACGAGTGAATATGATATTGGTTATAGTTAAAACCAACGTGCAATCGAATTCGATGTTTAAAACATTTACTAAGAAAAATAAAATATCGAAAAATTTTCTTTCGAAATTATTTCTAATTCTAATATTTAGCAAATAATTCACAGGTATTTATATGATTTTAAACTATCGTCATCTATTTATAGAAATATTATCCTAAAGCTCATGGCTTTATACCTTTTCTATACACGATAAGAATATTTTTGGAAGTTGAATAATTGTATGCTTTAAGCTAAGAAATAAAAATTAAGTACTGCCATTAAAAATTGAAAAAACTTAAATAATAACTACAATAAAAACCTTTATAGTATAAGGGTTATACAGGTATAAGGCTTATACAGTAAAAAAAAAATCGTAAATATTGAAGTATAATATTTTTTTTTAATTTGAATTTTCAATGACAAATTAAATTTTACGTATGCAGTTCAAAAAAAAATCATAGTAATTAATGTTAAAGAAATAACAAAATTAAAAAAAAATAATAAAATTAGTGATTATAATCTGATGATTCATCATTCGTTTTTATTTATGAAAAGATATTTCATAGTTGTGTATTTCAATTTTAAATTTAGTATACAATTTAAAAATATATCAATTAAAGACACAAGTTCAAAACATTAGGGTTATTAGAATAATAAAATTCAGTTTTTTTTTTTAAGAAAAAAAGGAAAAACTTCATAGATCAGTAAAAAAACAATTATACATTCCAGTGGTTTAAAATAAATTAAATGAATATTATATGTTTTTATCGCGATGACTAAATAATACATAATAATAAATTTATATATTTAAATAATATCAATTAAATACAGTTCAAGTTGTGTTTTTAACTTAAACTGCAACTGAGTGAACTTTGTTAACTTTGAAATAAAACCACCGCAAAGGTGTTGACGGGTTAGAGTATACTGTGGATTTCCTGTCAGAAGAGGGTCCAAAAAAAATTAATTTAAACTTTTAATTGGGCTTTCTCTTCACGTCCAAAGGGACGAAATTTTTTTTTTTTTTTTTCATGGAGGACGTGCAACAACAAGAATAAAATTAGTACATACCGCTACGTGTCAGTAAAAAAAAAATATATATTTTATGCTATAATTATTTTTTTCTTTGATTAAAGGTCATGGAAACTCAAAAATCAACTAAGTATACAAAATAGGTAAACTTAATTTTAGGTTATGTGTTTGTGTACTTTTCTAATATACATCGTATCACACATCACTGAGCACTAAACATTTTATAGTGGGACATTTATATTTAGTACAGATCACAAATTGTAAAGCGAGTGTTTTTTAAAAAAAGGATAAATTTTAGATATCGAGTAGACTGATAAAACTAAATTGACTTTTTGTGATTGGTATTTTAAGCACAATAAAATAAATCTATAAGTATAATGAATTTCCCCTATAAAACGATGATTGCACGGCAATTTGGATAGGCAATTTAGCTACTCCATTTGGCACAGTCCATTTTTCCGATTTCATATAATAAAAACATTATTTTTCATTCCTGGCATTTCTGAATTTCTGATCACTATAAACAGCTTATTCTTATAATAACCAGTGAACACTTTAAGCGGTAACTACTATATTATGATATATATAAATAATTATATTTCAACAATAACACTAACTATTTTTACACTCGTTTATAAAAACAAACAACTGAAATGAATCTTCGTCTTTTTCCCGAATCATAATTTGTAAACTACGTACTTTTTTTCCGTATATTATTTTTTTTTTCAGTTCTACATATAAATATTATTTTACAAAAAAAAAAATATGTATTAATAATACATAAAGTGTAGTTATACAATAGCAAGATTATGCTTTGCCCAAAAAAAATCTATGTTATTTTTGATTCAGTAATGTCGATAGAAATCTTATTAGTCTCTGTTTGTGTGAACTCCGATTTTAAATCTTATGCCGGATTTGGTAAGGTCAAAATTAATATATTTCACTTGAATTTTTAACTTTTTCTACATCTAATAGTTTAAATTTAGTAATACGTATCCACAATAATAATGATGTTTATAAAGACTATAACAGATACTACAGACAATACTTAGTTATTGTTATAATATATAAGTAGTATTGGTATTCATTTAAATGTTAACATAATATTATGTCTAACATAATTGCATGTAATACTATTGTCAAAATAATAAGATTAATATTATGAATAAAAAAATAATGTTTACAAATGTTGAATAATATAGTAAATGAAAAAAATACCATTCAGTAAATTTAATATTCGACTTGTTAACAAAAGCTTATGAGGACGTAATAGGATATTAATAGAACATAATAATTAATAATAGTATCAGGAATAAAATACGATTACGTATATGTCTAAAAATTGAACTGAATGAACTAAAATCATAGGACTTTATAGATGTTGTATAATATATAAATGGTGAATAATTATATATAATCACTATATACAAAATAATCGTCAAATTTTAAAAAAAAAAATGCGATTAAAAATTTTTTTGTTAAATTACATCAGATTATTTATCAGAATATGTATACTGGTATACTTTTAAACTATCAAGAAATAGAAATATCAAACATTTGATATATTCTACGTAGGAGTTCCGTGGGGCATAAAACCCATAACTCGATTATTTCAAAATTAAGAATAAAAAAAACACTATTTCTGTTTCCACAAATATTATATCAACTCTTTAAATTAAAATTGTAGAACCTATTTATTTTTATAAAAAAAGTATTGCGTCATTATATTTCTCTTCTCGGATACACGAAAGATCCCAGAAATATTTATAAGGGGTGGGAGGAGGGTTGTTAAAATAAATTTTAAAAATAAAAAAAAATTTTTTTATACAATTTATTTATAGAGCATTATAATGTTTCATCATTATAATATTACATTATTATTATTATTATTAGATACTAATATTTTTCAAAGTACTCAATCTACCATAAGATAAAGTAATCCAGTTATTATTTAAGATAATTTTATACTATTTATCAAAACTAAAGTATTCTATAGCTACTAAATTGGCGTGCAACAAATAATACTGAGGATAACAAACTTAAAATTAGGTTAGGGGAGCAAATGATCCATTTTGCCCCCCCTCTTATGGTAAACAAGACACAGAAATTACATATATTTAAAATTGTAAAAAAATTATAATACAGTCTCGTCATCATTCATTCTGAAGTACTTATATTCGTTAAATACATTTGATTCAAGTTTAAAATCAAAATTTATTTTAGTTACTATATTATAGAATTCTGGGAAAATAAAACTTAAATATGAAAAAATAATTTAGTGTTGATAATTCAAACTTAAATTTCAGATATTTACATGGACCAACATTTATACTTTGAATAATGCTTAATAACAAACATTTTAAATCGGTATCTTAATACAGCAAAGTGCATTACTTTTAGAAAAGCCTTAATTAATGATCTCTATTACGACTATAATTTTTCATTGATAAATTTATCGTATTATATACGATTACAACATATAACTTATAATATATTATTTAAAACAATATGGATTAAATCGAATTTCTCTAAAACCTACGGAAAGCTTTGCGAAGTTTACACATTTAATAGCAGGCTAACAACGAAGATTCGTTTGATCAGAATAATACCAGTATTAGATAGTAACACCGTAGAGTTTATGGAGTACGGAACCGGAAAGATTCTCGTAAGTTAAATTACATAGGTGAAAGCGTTATATAAGTATTATAAGATACTATTATATATAAAATAATAGTATATTGTATGTAAATAGAGACTTACTTATAAATAAATTGTACAACGTAGTTGCAAACTTAAACGGTAAAATGGTTAATTATAATATATAGGTATTTGTATAAATAACAATATACTAGAATAAATGTAGCAAGAATTTATACTACACATTATTTAACCTATATTATCATAATGCGTTGACCTGTGAAATCAGTATTCAGTGATATCGTCTATCGTGAATAAAAATACATGTTACGTGCAAATATTAATTAATCAAACCGAAGTGGAAAGATGATAGTTGATAAAAATATGTGGATTAAAACTATTTTATTTTGTCGTCTGAAAATACTGTTATTATTAATTATTATACGTATTACACATCTTAAGGCTATTTGCCTATGTCTACGTGGACTGCTAATGCTAAGTAAATATATTATATTATATTATGTACTCATATTCGTACAAATATTCTAATTTTTAACAATAATTAATTAAATAATACATAAATATGTTTGTCTATGAATAGTATATTCTATAGTAGGTACTCGTACGTTATGTACTAATTAGATATATTCCATTTAGCTACTTGTTAATTTTATAAATGTAATGAACGGCCTTTTGTTTGAAATCATATTACTTGTAGTGGTTATAATGTTTAGTAATGGGTAAGTACTAGATATTCCATTTTGTGTACACTTTGGACGACATGTTTTAACAGGCCATCTATATATATATATTGGGGTTTATTATATACGACATCACTATCCATGCTATTTGGAAACTTTTAAGAATGTCACAGAACGTTCAAAATGGGTATATGTATTATAAATACTTATGACAATGGTTTGTGACGAATTTTGAGAAATTATTAACAAGGGTTGACTTGATGGAAATAAAGGGATTTATTTTTATGATGCTGGATATATCCATACATAACATACAAAATACGCGTGTGTACGTTATTTATGAAATAAAATTAGTATACATAAAAAAAAAAAAAATCATTATCCTTACTTCATAATCCTTATTCATTATAATCTATAAACTCGTACTATTAATATTTACAGAAACAAAATCGTATTTAATGTTATCTAAATAAAAATATATAAGTGTATATCATCTATTAATAAATATTGATCAGCTAATAATTGTATGGAATTTATGTAAATAAAATTAATGTACCACAATAAACTAAGTTTTCTAATCGCAAAATAAAATTCATCAACAACAGGTATCAACAGATAGCGAATCCTGCAGAAAAGTTATTCAAACAATTGCGGATTGAACAAAAACATAATACCGATGGTATACAAAAAAAACTTAAGAAATGTAAAATAATTATAAAATATTTAAAAAAACTTTTCAAAAACCATTTTTAAAAAATTTTAATATTTTTAAAAAAACTAAATTATATCGCATAACTAAAGCTAACCAAACAAAATGTAGAAAAAAATTTAAAAAAAAGTGAATTAGCAATGAAACTGAGCTTGTATATTTTGATCAATTATAGTGATAATAATAATAACAAAAAAAAAGCGGGCAAGTGGGTCCCGGAACCTCTGCTGGTTCCGGGACATTTGCGGTCGGCACCTTTTGCGTGCCATTTGCGGTCAATTTATTTCTATCTACCTGACTATAAAATTTGGGTGGTATATATAATATTTTATATACTATATACCTAATACTTAATTTATGTTAATTGGTAGGTATAATATAATACTTTTTTACTATAATTGATATAATTATATACTTGTCAA